>APFE030374616.1:14752-30093 GCA_000404065.3 Pinus taeda
AGGCTTAACCTAAATAAAACCTCATTTTTGAGTGTTCGTAAATATAAAGTGAATTATGGAATAAATATAAAACAATGTACCTCTCGTTTATTTATATTTTTATTAATTTAGCATATCTCTTTTATAAATATGATATTTGGCCCATGGTATTTAGCTCATGGTATTAAAATGGTCTTTAGCCCATTGTATTTAGCTCGTGCTATTAAAATGAGGTTTATGAATTAAATATAAAAAGAGGTTTTATTTATTTACCATACCTCTAGTTTATTTATATTTTTATTTATTTACCATATCTTTGGAGTAAGTATAAAAAGTGGCCAGTTTATTTATATTTTTATTTATTTACCATACCTATTTTTTTAGTGTTCATAAGCCTCTTTATATTTTAAATTTATATTGTGTTTATACATAATAGTAATTAAATTGACTTCTAAATAAGGCTGACATTAGATTAAAAATGTTAAATGTTAAACATTACATGTTAAATGTTTACATTTACATTTACGTTTACGTTTACATGTTTATGTGAGATCTACCCCCATACTAGACTATAACTCTAGGTGCAATTACTTTATATCTCTTTGCATACAGTTGATATAAAATTATGTTTTTTTTTTTAAATGACTTCATACAAAACTAAATATCATTGTCTGAGTTGAGTTGAGTTGAGTTTAGTCACAGTCTAACATAAGGGAAACCAATAATATTGATGATGGACAATATGATAGGTTTATCAAAATGCAAGCAACTTTAACTACTAAATTCATGACAACTAAATTTAACTAATAAAAGTAAAAGACATAATCTAGGTGGCTAAACATTCCATCAAGTAATGGAGTGACTCGGGTCGGATCTTGAGTGTTAGTACCTGCTAGTGCTAGAATTTTCAGGCCACATTGGATAAGACCTTCTACATGATCTAGCCAAGCATCCAAAATGGAAATACAAGAACAATAATGGCATTGAACTCGTGGAATTGCATTTAGGAAGGAGATAATGTCACTGCAATTTTCATGTTTTTCCTTCAAGACCCTGCCCAAGAGTGTTTTAATTTTCTAGCAGAGGATAATGAAGTTTAGATATTGGCTCTATCTTCCCATGGTATGTCCATGATTGGGAACCTTGGCTACTTCAACTTGAATTTTAGAATTTTAGTATGTCGGCGATCATTGGTGGTCAAGGTTTTAAGATGGATGTTGGCTGCTGCATTTTGTGCTTGGGATTGTGACTAGACTTGGAGACCTCTACTATCAGACCCCCTATGATAGCACATCCTCTATCGGGGCACATTATGTTGGGTTAGTAGAAACCAAAGTGATGACACCCCCAAAAGATAAAAACGTTGGGGAGACCGTAGAACAGAGAATAGAGTAAAAGTTGTTGAAATATGTAATTAGGTTCAGTGTTCATAATGGCATATGTAATCATGATTTTATGTATTTGATATAAAAAAATAAAAAGAAATATTTGTTATTCTTGAGGCATGGGTTTCATGCTCAAGGTAAATTTATTTATAGTTGAAGCACCCATTGAGTGCTTCTAGGGCTTGTCATTGAGTCTACAAGTCAATTGATTCATTGTCATGTATGGAAGACCCTTTTGGGCATATTGTATCATGTCAAGAAAATTATTGTAAGCCATAAAATGTATCAACGACCCTCCAATACCTTATCAAACAAGCAAAATCAAGTCGGCCTACATGAAAGAACAAGTCGGCCTCATGAAGGGCTATTCAACCACCTTATGAAGCATATATATAAGAAGACATCGACCTCACTTGAAGACCATCCAATCAGCTCAAAATAAGTTTGATCTAAGAAGATAAGAAGATGAAAAAGGAAGCCTAATACAGAACAAATAAGAAGAAGGAGAAATCAAAGTTTTTGAATTGTCTTTGGACTATTATCCTTCTCATGTACGAGAGAATTAGGGCGCTTATTGCAGTAGCTAAACCAAAGTGCAAGAATTGCTTGAAGAAGTCAAGTTATGGCATACTTTACAAGCCAAGTTCCATAGAAAAAGGAATCAATTCAAGCAAAGGAAGAAATCACCATCTTTTCCCAGATGTGCAAGAACCAGGGTTTTTGTAGAAGAAATTGTTGGGGTCAAAGTTGCAGAAGAAACTATTGGGGTCGAAGTTGCAAAAGAAACTATTGGGTTTGAAGTTGTAGAATAAACTGTTGGGGTTGAAGTTGTTGGAGAAGTTGCTAGTGTTGAAGTTGCTAGAGATGTTGTTGGAAGGAAAACTCACCTAGGAGGAAGGATTGAATTGGTCCTGGAGGGGTCTTTGTCAAGGTCATAGGTCTTGGAATTTTTCATTTGAAGTTCTATAAGAATAGAAGAGTTATTGTGAGTTTTCCACTTAAGAAGAGAGGTTTTGGCCATGGTTGAAAACCCACGTTTTGTGTCTCCTTGTCTCATTGATCTTCATTGTTTTGTAGTTGTTTGATGATAAATAACACTAATAATAATCAAGAGAAAGAATAAGTAAATCAATTTAAAGTAAAATTACATCATAAGCAGTTACCAAAGAAAGATAAATCACCTATTATAGCTTCCCCTATATTTCTTAACATGGTATCAGAGTTACGGTGACTACAATAAGGAAAGGCGGCTTGAAAAAGATCATCCAATTGAAAAAGGTTACATAAGGTCCAAGCAAACTAAGGAGTATAAGAAAGGACAATCCATCACATCACAACGGTCACATCATCGCGACTCTTGGAAGAAGAAAAAAACCTCAAAAACCCTACCTTCATTGAAAGGAATCTACATTTTAAGCACCTTATGAAGCCTCCACATTCTACATTATCATCCAAGAAGCAAGAAGAAGAATTTCCATCATCAAAAGGCATCAAGGTGATCTCCCTCACATTGTAGCAAAGATCACATCTCAAATATCCTCAAAGAAGATCATCAAGGAATCAATATCATCAAGAAGGCATCAAGTTTAAGATATCATCATCTAGGATCATCTTCACTTGACAATTAAATATATTTATAGCTATGCCTTAATGTACTATCAAAATGAATTCATTCTGCAAGGAACGCAACGAACTAGTAGAGTCATCAAATTTCCTTGCATGAAAGAAGAGGATAAATTTGATCCTGATAGAGAATGAAGTTATTGAATATGTTAAGGGTTCAATCTCCAAACCATCTCAAGAGAAATCTCAAGAACTATAAAATTATATGAAAGGGGAATAAGGGCTCAAAGAATCCTCAGAGAATGAATAAAGTATTCACTCATCCATTATGTACCAAAAATGGTGACACTGAAAGAAATCTATGAAAAGTTAGTAGAATTGTTTTCTGTAAGCACTACAGGGGAAGTCATATAATTGAGAACTGAATTATACAAAATGAAGGTATCAAAGGAAGAAGGAATAGACTCACACCTTATGAAGGTATCATAAATAAGAGATCAAATACAAGAACTAGGAGAAATAATGTTTGATAAAGGAATGACCACCATTATGCTCAATGCATTATCAGAGGAACGGGTCAACTTTGTATCAAGCATATATGGAAAGAAGAAATCCACTTCATCCAGTGAACTTTGGTCATTATGTAATATTGAAGAAACTTAGTTGAAGGAAAAGAGTGATATTGGATCATATGAACAAGTTCAAGCATATGATGCCATGTCTAGGAGAAAAGGAAAGTTTGATCCTCGGAAAAAGAAGAAGATCAACATGTCAAAGATACAATGCTATGAGTGTAATGAATATGGGCACTACAAAATTAATTGGCCCAAAATCAAGAAGGGAAACAAGAAGAGAAAGGAAAGAATATAAGCCCATGTTACCGAAGAAGTGGAAGAATCAGAAAAGAAGAAATCAAAGGAGGAAGTGAAAGATATCTACTATGACTTAGATAATCTCCTTCTCTTAGTTATTTTCAGTTATATATGAAGCATCACAAGTATTATAGGATGCATCATAGCAAGATAGAGATGACATCATCATAGAAGCATGGAAGGATCATTGAAGTAGAAATTCTACATGGTTATAGCAATCATCATGATAGAAATGGAATCTCCATTGAAAACATATAAGGACAAACAAGTAGAAGTATATATGGTTGGAGGAAAGTCATCTAGAAAGATAAAATACGAAGAAATGTCATCATACATCATCATTATTAGAAGGGAGCATTTGCAGAATGAGGATCATCGAGATCATCCAATAGAATCTTTATAATAAGGTTCACCTCTACTTGAAAGAAGTAAGTGTCGCATTGATTGTCTACATTCCACTATGTGTGGGATCCATTGTTTAGAAGGATGATGATATGGTGACAAAGGAGTGTAGCATGTCAAGTTGGTTGAAGTACGTTCATCTTCAAGAAAGGAAAGGAAGCTACTAGATGGAAGTCTAGATGACCAAAAGGAGGAAGAGGTATGTATATATTTTATAAATAAAATTCATATCATCATATAGTTGCAGAAGGCATGGTTGAATTCTCTATCTCATATGCATGATTGAAGAAGAAGCATCTCTTCCATTATAATGATGCATGAAGGCATGTAGACAATATGCCTTTGAATCTTATACATATTGATAAGATGAAATCAAAATAATATGTCCTCATATGGAATATGAGGTGGTTGAAAATTATGGTTCCTATGATGAAGGAACTATGTATAGAAATTTCTAGGGAAGAAATATGTGGAGAAAAGGAGAAGAGTTCGTGAAAAATGAAACTATAGTCATATAACATAAGATATTTGATTAACATCTGATAACTAAAAGAATTAGCTGTGACATCTCCATGGAGGAAGAAGGTATGAAGACCCTATTGCAGATATTGCAAAAGAAAAGATCTTGGTAATGAATGTCTTTGAGATGGGTTCATACATGTGAGGGATTATGATGTTGCAAGAATAAAATGTCATGATTAAAGGCCATCATAAAAATGTAACTTTGATTTGATATTCATTTTTTATTTTTGTAAACATCTGGGTGGGTTGAAACAGGGCTACCGAAAGAGAGTTGTATATGTCACCTACAACTAGTACTCTTGAGACTGGATGTAATATCCTAAAAGAAACATAACTTGGAAGAGGTAGTTGTATGAAGGAAAAACCAGGTGTGGACTACAAGATCACTTTCTGATGAAGAAAAGGATGACATGGCTATTGGTTCAACCCTATGGTTCATTGAAGGAAAGTGATGAAGAAGATGGTAGATGCCCTATGAAGAATATCTAGAAGATGAAGGCTCCATGATGAGGAGGTTGAAGTTCATGACATTTAAATGAGGAGCCCTACTAACCACTAATAGTAGCATGATCTCCACCAAAGAGCTCATAGATGATGTTGGAAATAAGTCCCTAGTTAAGAGGAAGCTTGGGCAAGTTACTAGGTAAGAAGGAACTTGGGTATATTCCTTTTATAGGAATGAGTATATCCTCCCTAGTTGAGAGGGAGAAATAGACACATCGTTCTTGTCTTCATGTTATGAAGAAAGAATGGAGGATTGGGTAAGAATATGGTTTCCAATACTCTTTGAGGATGTGGTAGGGAATCCAATAGGTAAGAGTAGTCAAAGAGGAAATTCCTTGAGGATGTGTTATTCCGAGATAGGAATTGTCCTAGAAGGACACCTTGTGAAAATCAAAGTGGGGTATGTGCCTTAAGAGGCAATGATGATGGTGTCTATCAGCCATTGTCTCGCCAACATTGTGATTTGATATCCTCGAGAGATAGAGTTGTTAGTCATGGCCTTGTTATGTGACAATGTTGGTTGATATGACAAGATGCAATAAGATAAGATGAAATTATAGCTTATGATATGGCTTACCAATTTGCCTCTTCTTATGATAATTCTTCAGTATGAGAATGTCCAAGTACCCTGTATAGATTATGAATACCTACCTATTTAAGAGGGAGTGTTGAAATATGTAACTAGGTTCACTCTTCATAATGACATATGTAATCATGATTTTATGTATTTGATGTAAAGAGAAAAATAAATTTGTTATTGTGACTCTTGAGGCATGGGTTTCATGCTCAAGGAAAATCTATTTATAGTTTAAGTACCCATTGAGTGTTTCTAGGGCTTGTCATTGATACTACAAGTCAATTGAATCATTATCATGTATGGAAGACCCTTTTGGGTATATTTTATCATGTCAAGAAAATTATTGTAAGTCATAAAATGTGTTAAAGACCCTCCAAGACCTTGTCAAACAAGAGCATCAAGTCAACCTAACTGAAAGAGAAAGTCAACATCATGAAGGGCTATTGGACCACCTTGTGAAGCCTATATATAAGAAGACTTCGATCTCACATGAAGACTATCCAATCAAATCAAAATAAATTCGATCTGTGTAGATAAGAAGATGAAAAAGGAAGCCTAATACTAAACAAAGAAATCAAATTTTTTGAATTGTCTTTAGGCTATTATCCTTCTCACATGCAAGAGAATTAGGGCACCTATTGCAAAAACTAGATTGAATCGCAAGACTTTATAAAAGAAGTCAATTTAGGGCATACTTTACAAGCTGAGTTCCATAGAAGAAGGAATTAATTTAAGCGAAGGAGAGAAAAGGAAGAAATCACCATATTTTCCACACGTGTAAGAACTAGGGTTTCCACAGAAGAAACTACTGGGGTCGAAGTTGCAAAAGAAACTACTAGGGTCGAAGTTGTAGAAGGAGTTGTTGGGGTCAAAGTTGCTAGAGAAGTTGTTGTAGAAGCTGCTAGAAGGAAAACTCATCAAGGAAGAAGTATTGAGTTGGTATTGGAGGGGTCTTTATCAAGGGTCATAGGTCTTGGAATTCTTAATTTGAAGTTCTGTAAGAGGAGAACATTTATTGTGGGTTTTCCTCTCAAGAGGAGAGGTTTTGGCCCTGGCTGACAACCTACACTTTTTGTCTCCTTGTCTCATTGATATTCATTGTTTGGTAGTTGTTTGATGATAGAGAAAACTAATAATAATCAAGATAAATAATAATCTAATCAAGTTAAAGTAAAAATACATCACAAGCAGTTATCAAAGAAAGACAGATCACCTAATCTAGTTGTCCCTAGATTTCTCAACAAAAGTAAAGCTCAAGAAACCTGAGTTTCTAGAGGAGTCTGGAGAAGTTTCTTATGATATACTACCTGATGAATGGGGTAACTCTGTATCAATCATATTTGGAATGAAGGAAGCCACTTCATTCATTGAACTTTGGTCATTATGTAATATTGAAGAAACTTGGTTGAAGGAAAAGAGCGATGTTGGATCAAATGAACAAGTTCAAGCATATGATGCCATGTTTAGGATAAAAGAAAAGTTTGGTCCTTCGAGAAAGAAGAAGATTGATATGTCAAAGACACAATGCTATGAGTGTAATGAATATGGGCACTACAAAAGTAATTGGACCAAAATCAAGAAGGACAACAAGAAGAGAAAGGAAAAAAATGAATCCCATGTTCCCGCAGAAGTGGAAGAATTAGAAAAGAAGAAATCAAAGAAGGAGGAAGTGAAAGATCTATACTATGACTTAAATAATCTCCTTCACTTAGTTATTTTCAGTTATATAGGAAGCATCACAAGTATGATAGGATGTATTATAGCAAGATATAGAGGACATCATCATAGAAGAATGGAAGGATATTTGAAGTGGAAATTCTACATGGTTATAGCAGTCATCATGATAGAAATGGAATCTCCATTGAAAGCATATAAGGACAACCAAGTAGAATTATGTATGGTTGGAGGAAATTCATATAGCAAGATAAAATATAAAGAAATGTCATCATACATCATCATTATTATAAGGGAGCATTTGTAGAATGAGGATCATCGAGATCCTCCACTAGAACCTTTATAATAAGGTTCACCTCTACTTGAAAGAAGTAAGTGTCACATTGATTGTTTACATTCCATTGTGTGTGGGATACCTTGTTTAGAAGGATGATGGTATGGTTACAAAGGAGTGTAGCATTTAAAGTTGATTGAAGTACTTTCATCTTCAAGAAAGGAAAGGAAGCTACTAGATGGAAGTCTAGATGACCAAAAGGAGGAAGAGATATCTATATATTTTATAAATAAAATTCATATCATCATATAGTTGCAAAAAGCATGGTTGAATTCTCTATCTCATGAGCATGATTGAAGAAGAAGGATCTCTTCCATTATAATGATCCATGAATGCATTTAGACAATATGCCTTTGAATCTTATACATATTGATAAGATAAGATCAACATAATATGACCTCATATGGAATTTGAGGTGGTTGAAAATTATGGTTCCTATGATGAAGGAACTATGTATAGAAATTTATAGGGAAGAAATATGTGGAGAAAAGGATAAGAGTTCGTGAAAGATGCAACTATAGTCATATAAGATAAGATATGTGATCAACATCTTATAACTAGAAGAATTAGCTATGACATCTCCATGGAAGAAGAAGGTATGAAGACCCTATTATGGATACTGCAAAAGAAAATATTTTTGCAATGAATGTCTTGGAGATGGGTTTATACATGTGTAGGATTATGTTGTTGCAAGAATAAAATGTCATGATTAAAGGCCATCATAAAAATGTAACTTTGATTTGATATTCATTTTTTATTTTTGTAAACATCTGGTTGGGTTGAAACAGGGCTACCGAAAGAGATTTGTAGATGTCACCTACAACTCGTACTCTTGAGATTGGATGAAATATCCTAAAAGAAACGTAACTTGGAAGAGGTATTTGTATGAAGGAAAATCCAGATGTGGACTAGAAGATCACTTTTTGGTGAAGAAAATGATGACATGACTATTTGTCCAACCCTATGGTTCATTGAAGGAAAGTGATGAAGAAGATGGTCGATGCCCAATGAAGAATATCTAGAAGATAAAGGCTCCATGATGAAGAAGTTGAAGTTCATGACATTTAAATGAGGAGCCCTACTAGACATTGATAGTACCATGATCTCCACCAAAGAGCTGATAGATGATGTTGGAAATAAGTCCCTAGTTAAGAGGGAGATTGGGCAAGTTCCTAGGTAAGAAGGAACTTGGGTATATTCCTTTATAGGAATGAGTATATCCTCCCTAGTTGAGAGGCATAGATACAAACATCATTCTTGTCTTCATGTTATGAAGAAAGAATGGAGGATTGGGTAAGAATATGGTTTCCAATACTCTTTGAAGATGTGGTAGGGAATCCAATAGGTAAGAGTAGTCAAAGAGGAAGTTCCTTGAGGATGTGTTATTCCGAGATAGGAATTGTCCTAGAAGGACATACCTTGTGAAAATCCAAGTGGGGTATGTGCCTTAAGAGACAATGATGATGGTGTCTATCAGTCATTATCTCGCCAACATTGTGATTTGATATTCTCGAGAGATAGAGTTGTTAGTCAAGGCATTGCTATGTGACAATGTTGGTTGATATGACGAGATGCAATAAGGTAACATGAAATTATAGCTTATGATATGACCTACCAATCTGACTCTTCTTATGATAATTCTTCAATATGAGAATGTCCAAGTACCTTGTATAGATTATGAATACCTCCCTATTTTAAGAGGGAGTGTTGAAATATGTAACTAGGTTCACTCTTCATAATGACATATGTATTCATGATTTTATGTATTTGATGTAAAGAGAAAAAGAAATTTATTATTGTGATTCTTGAGGCATTGGTTTCATGCTCAAGGTAAATATGATTTATAGTTTAAGTACCCATTGAGTGCTTCTAGAGCTTGTCATTGATTCTACAAGTCAATTGAATCATTATAATGTATGGAAGACCCTTTTGGGTATATTGTATCATGTCAAGAAAATTATTGTAAGTCATAAAATGTGTTAAAGACCCTCCGAGACCTTGCTAAACAAGAGCATCAAGTCAGCCCAACTGAAAGAGAAAGTCAACATCATGAAGGGCTATTGGACCACCTTGTGAAGTCTATATATAAGAAGACATTGATCTCACTTGAAGACCATCCAATCAACTCAAAATAAGTTCGATATAAGTAGATAAGAAGATGAAAAAGGAAGCCTAATACCAAACAAAGAAAGAAAATCTTTTGAATTGTCTTTAGGCCATTATCCTTCTCACATGCAAGAGAATTAGGGCATCTATTGCAAAAACTAGATTGAATTGCAAGACTTTCTAAAAGAAGTCAAGTTAGGGCATACTTTGCAAGCTAAGTTCAATAGAAGAAGGAATTAATTCAAGAGAAGGAGAGAAAAGGAAGAAATCACCATCTTTTCCCACACGTGCAAGAACTAGGGTTTCCACAGAAGAAACTATTGGGGTTGAAGTTGTAGAAGAAACTACTAGGTTCGAAGTTGCAGAAGGAGTTATTGGGATCAAAGTTGCTAGAGAAGTTGTTGAAGAAGCTGCTAGAAGGAAAACTCATCAAGGAGGAAGGATTGAGTTGGTCTTGGAGGGGTCTTTGTTAAGGGTCATAGGTCTTTGAATTCTTCATTTGAAGTTCTGTAAGAGGAGAACATTTATTGTGGGTTTTCCTCTCAAGAGGAGAGGTTTTGGCCATGGCTAACAACCTACACTTTTTGTCTCCTTGTCTCATTGATCTTCATTGTTTGGTAGTTGTTTGATGATGGAGAAAACTAATAATAATCAAGAGAATGAAGAAGCTATTCAAGCAAAGTAAAAATACATCACAAGCAGTTATCAAAGAAAGACAGATCACCTAATCTAGTTGTCCCTAGATTCCTCAACAAAAGTAAAGCTCAAGAAACCCTGTGTTGCTAGAGGAGTCTGGAGAAATTTCTTGTTATATACTACCCTATGGATGGGGAAACTTTGTATCAATCATATATGGAAAGAAGGAAGCCACTTCATTCAGTGAACTTTGGTCATTATGTAATATTGAAGTTGAAGGAAAAGAGCCATGTTGGATCAAATGAACAAGTTCAAGAATATGATGCCATGTCTAGGATAGAAGGACAGTTTGGTCCTCAGAAAAAGAAGAAGATCGATATGTAAAAGATACAATGCTATGAGTGTAATGAATATGGGCACTACAAAAGTAATTGGCCCAAAATCAGGAAGGACAACAAGAAGAGAAAGGAAAAAAATGAAGCCCATGTTATCGAAGATGTGGAAGAAATCAAAGAAGGAGGAAGTGAAAGATCTCTACTATGAAATAGATAATCTCCTTTACTTAATTATTTTCAGTTATATAGGAAGCATTACAAGTATGATAGGATGTATTATAGCAAGATATAGATGACATCATCATAGAAGAATGGAAGGATAGCTGAAGTAGAAATTCTACATGGTTATAGCAGTGATCATGATAGAAATGGAATCTCCATTGAAAGCATATAAGGACAACCAAGTAGAAGTATGTATGGTTGAGGAAAGTCATATAGTAAGATAAAATATAAAGAAATGTCATCATACATCATCATTACTATAATGGAGCATTTGCAGAATGAGGATCATCGAGATCCTCCACTAGAATGTTTATCATAAGGTTCACCTCTACTTGAAAGAAGTAAGTGTCTCGTTCATTGTCTACATTCCACTGTGTGTGGGATCCATTGTTTATAACGATGATGGTATGATGAAAAAGGAGTGTAGCATGTCAAGTTGGTTTAAGTACTTTCATCTCCAATTAAGGAAAGGAAGCTACTAGATGGAAGTCTAGATGAGCAAAAGGAGGAAGAGGTATGTATATATTTTATAAATACAATTCATATCATCATATAGTTGCAGATAGCATGGCTGAATGCTCTATCTCATGAACATGATTGAAGAAGAAGGATATCTTCTATTAGAATGATGCATGAAGGCATGTAGACAATATGCCTTGAAATCTTGTACATATTGATAAGATGAAATCAACATAATATGACCTCATATGGAATATGAGGTGGTTGAAAATTGTGGTTCCTGTGATGAAGGAAATATGTATAGAAATTTCTAGGGAAGAATCATGTGGAGAAAAGGATAAGAGTTCATGAAATATGCAATTATAGTCATATAAGATAAGATATGTGATCAACATCTGATAACTAGAAGAATTAGCTATGACATCCCCATGGAGGAAGAAGGTATGAAGACCCTATTATGGATACTGCAAAAGAAAAGATCTTGGTAATGAATGTCTTGGAGATGGGTTCATACATGTGTAGGATTATGATGTTGCAAGAATAAAATGTCATGATTAAAGGCCATAATAAAAATGTAACTTTGATTTGATATTCATTTTTTATTTTTGTAAACATCTGGTTGAGTTGAAACAGGGCTACAGAAAGAGAGTTGTAGATGTCATCTACAACTAGTACTCTTGAGATTGGATGTAATATCCTAAAAGAAACGTAACTTGGAAGAGGTAGTTGTATGAAGGAAAAGCCAGATGTTGACTAGAAGATCACTTTATGATGAAGAAAGGGATGACATGACTATTGGTTCAACCCTATGGTTCATTGAAGAAAGTGATGAAGAAGATGGTTGATGCCCTATGAAGAAGATCTAGAAAATGAAGGCTCCATGATGAAAGAAGTTGAATTTCATGACATTTAAATGAGGATCCCTACTAGCCACCAATAGTACCATGATCTCCACCAAAGAGCTGATAGATGATGTTGAAAATAAGTCCCTAGTTAAGAGGGAGCTTGGGTAAGTTCCTAGGTAAGAAGGAACTTGGTATATTCCTTTTATAGGAATGAGTATGTCCTCCCTAGTTGAGGGAGAGATATACACATCATTCTTGTCTTCATTTTATGAAGAAAGAATGGAGGATTGGGTAAGAATATAGTTTCCAATACTCTTTGAGGATATGGTAGGGAATCCAATAGGTAATGGTAGTCAAAGAGGAAATTCCTTAAGGATGTGTTATTCCGAGATAGGAATTGTCCTAGAAGGACATACCTTGTGAAATCCAAGTGGGGTATGTGACTTAAGAGGCAATGATGATGGTGTCTATCAGTCGTTGTCTCGCCAACATTGTGATCTGATATTCTGAAAAGATAGGGTTGTTAGTCAAGGCCTTGCTATGTGACAATGTTGGTTGATATGATGAGATGCAATAAGATAAGATGAAATAATAGCTTATGATATGGCTCACAAATCTGACTCTTCTTATGATAATTCTTTAGTAAGAGAATGTCCAAGTACCTTGTATAGAGTATGAATACCTCCCCAGTTAAGAGGGAGCGTTGAAATATGTAACTAGGTTCACTCTTCATAATGACATATGTAATCATGATTTTATGTATTTGACGTAAAGAGAAAAAGAAATTTATTATTGGGATTCTTGACGCATGGGTTTCATGCTCAAGGAAAATTATTTATAGTTTAAGTACCCATTTAGTGCTTCTAGGTCTTGTCATTGATTCTACAAGTCAACTGAATCATTATAATGTATGGAAGACCCTTTTGGACATATTGTATCATGTCAAGAAAATTAGTGTAAGTCATAAAATGTGTTAAAGACCGTCCAACACCTTGTCAAATGAGAGCATCAAGTTGTCCTAACTGAAAGAGAAAGTCAGTATCGTGAAGGGCTATTCGACCACCTTGTGAAGCCTATATATAAGAAGACATCGATCTCACTTGAAGACCATCCGATCAACTCAAAAGAAGTTTGATCTAAGTAGATAAGAAGACAAAAAAGGAAACCTAATACCGAATAAAGAAGAAGAAGGAGAAAGCCAAGTTTTTGAATTGTCTTTAGGATATTACCCTTCTCACGTGCAAGAGAATTAGGGCACCTATTGCAACAACTAGAATGAATTGCAAGACTTTCTAAAAGAAGTCAAGTTAGGGCATACTTTACAAGCTGAGTTCCATAGAAGAATGAATTAATTCTAGCAAAGGAGAGAAAAGGAAGAAATCAACGTATTTTCCCACACATGTAAGAACTAAGGTTTCCATAGAAGAAACTATTGGGATCGAATTTGCAGAAGAAACTACTAGGGTCGAAATCGCAAAAGGAGTTGTTGGGGTCAAAGTTGCTAGAGAAGTTGTTGAAGAAGTTGTTGGAAGGAAAACTCATCAAGGAGTAAGGATTGAGTTGGTCTTGGAGGGGTCTTTGTCAAGGGTCATAGGTCTTGGAATTCTTCATTTGATGTTCTAAGAGGAGAACATTTCTTGTGGGATTTCCTCTCAAGAGGAGAGGTTTTGGCCGTGACTCACAACCTACACTTTTTATCTCCTTGTCTCGTTGATATTCATTGTTTGATGATAGAGAACACTGATAATAATTAAGAGAAAGAAGAATATAATCAAGTTAAAGTAAAAATACATCACAAACAGTTATCGAAGAAAGACAAATCACCTAATCTAGTTGTCCCTAGATTTCTCAACAAAATTAAAGCTCAAGAAAACCTGAGTTTCTAGAGGAGTTTGGAGTAGTTTCTTGTGATATTTAGGCACTGATGAAAGAGAGGAAATGAATCATAGAAGTGTCCAATCACCAGAAAGAACCAAGAATAGAAAATTTGGTGCACACAACCACTGCACTCTGAAAATTATATACCAACAACCAATATATAGAAGTCGACAATTGAAAGAGTTAAAGAAACTAGAGAGATTAGACATAGAATGAATTACCCAACATTGGATGGCCCATCAAGCTTTAACCCCCGTCACAGTGAGGCCAACCTATTTCCTATTTCTGCCCTCCCTACTCGAATTGTTGTCATTGCTATCACCAATGTCCTAGAGGTCACCTTCATTATTTTCATTGACCTTTCCTCATAAATCCTCAACATCCAGTGCATGCATTGAACGTTAACATCGTCAGGGTCAAGAACTCCCTAAATTACCATTTTCATAGAATCATTAACATGAGAATAAGCTATCCTCTGAACCAGATTCAAGCCACAAATCTTGCTACACGAAATTGAGTCGTGATATTTGGGGTCAAGCCCCACAAATCATGCGTTGTGGGGGGAATTGTCCTACTACGGTGAAGGGATGTCAAGGCACACACGAAGCCAAGATCACATGGCCAAGTTCCCTTAGATGGTGAATAGGTCACCATATGATTGTGAAGGGAATGAATATATGTTTGCATGTGTGGATTAATATGGAAATTGAAAGTATTTATCTATCATTAACATTAAAATATTATTTTGTATATACTTTCTAAATAACACATATTAAGTAAATAAAATAAATGACACATGTCCATTTCACTAAATTGTAATATCAATATTATGTTTAGATGTCACATGTTAATTCAATATTGAGTAATGAAAGAATTACAATCTCTCTCACACTAAAAAAAAATGAAAGTAATTATAAAGAAAATTAGATTTTTTTGACTTTCAAGTACTTTATCTCTCTATATATAGTTGTTGTATAACTAAAGTGGAACTTGAAGTATTTTATTTATGGGGGACAATATTTTTTTTTGTTAATATTCTTTTAATTTG
>APFE030374632.1:0-12356 GCA_000404065.3 Pinus taeda
ATCAAAATTAATTTCACCCTGTGCTTTCTTAACCAATCAAAACATCCATTGAATTGTTGCGTTAAACAGAAAGCTGCGTCTAAAATAGAATGGGATCTTCCTGGGGGCATCTCTACGTCTAAATTAAAATAGAATGGGATCTTCCTGCGGGCATCTTTACGTCTAAATCAATATCCGGGGTTCTTCCGAGGTGTCGCTTTCGAATTGCACAATCAACGGAAACCGAAAGGGGCGAGTGTTAACGATCCGCCAAAAAAATACAACTCGCTCCTATTCACGAACATACATTCTGGAAAAATAACCAGATAATCTAATTAACCCCACTAACGCACACATATATAATGCTCAAATTCATTCATAAAACTATTAAAGCCAATCAATAAATTCATTTCTAAAACTATGCACCCAAACAAAGCCCTCGGTGTTGTGAGAATATTCATTAAACGATCCCACGCAATTAAAGTCCAAGGTAGAATGTTAGAATACTAATGATAGAATAATGCCGGAGCAATTACTAACGCATAGCATAAGAAGCATCAGGATCGCCCACCATCCTGAAGCTAAGGTAAGGATCGCCCACCATTCGGGTCATCGAACAAAGGAAAGGAATACCTATCTATTTGTAAGGGTATAGATAGGCCAGATTTTTGTTTGTTTAAACCTCAGAAAACAAAGGAAATGAATACCTATCTGTAAGGTAAAGGTATAGATAGGCTAGATTTATTTTCTTTTGTTTAAATAGGCTGCGCCATTTCACCTAACAATATGGTTACGAGAATAGCAAGGAAAATAAATAGGCCGCGCCACTTCGTCTTTCTAAAATAAACAAAGACGAAACATCTACAGAACAGGGCAATCAACAAAAGAATACTAACCTTGCTTCTTAGGCATATTTCTTTTGCGGCGGTTGAAACTATGGAATAGATGCTCTAGGCATAAAGGATTGTACATACTGATACAGCCAAGCAAACATAAACAAATCTATTACTTCTCAAAGCCAAAGCCAGAGGAAACATTGTAACTGAATTAGAACATCAAGGGAAATCCAACTTATTACGTCTCAAAGCCAGAGGAAACATTGTACCTGAAGTAGAACATCAAGGGAAATCCAACACCAATTCCAATTGTTCCATCGCAGCCCCTGCTTCCATCGTAACTTGTTTGGCCTGTCGGAAATCACAGGATCGAAGTGAAAACTTTTTTTCTTGCAAGATCTTGGCAAATTGCAATCAAATTAAGAAAGGGAAAGAAACGTAGAGATAAATATATAATATGTAATACAACTATATATTTGGCTTGATCTTCCTCCCTCGTTAAATTGAAATAGATATGTTCTTTCTTTCTCGAAACCATTGCAATCAAAGTAAGAAAGGGAAAGAAACGCAGAGATAAATATATAATATGTAATACAACTATATATTTGGCTTGATCTTCCTCACTCGTTAAATTGAAATAGATATGTTCTTTCTTTCTCGAAACAAGAGGCAAGAAAACATAAAAGGATTGTTTATACAGCCAAGAAAACATAAAAGGATTGTTTATACAGCCAAGAAAACATAAACAGATCTATTACTTCTCAAAGCCAGAGGAAACATTGTACCTGAAGTAAAACTTCAAGGGAAATCCAACAGCAATTCCAGTTATTTCATCCATCGTAAGCTGTTTGGCCTGTCGGAAATCACAAGATCGAATTCAAAACTTATTTCCTTGTATGATCTTGATTGGCAAATTGCAATCAAAGAAAGAAAGGAAAAGAAACGCAAAGATCAGTATAACTAATGTGATGTAATATTGCAAATCCACATAATATCCTACTTGATCTTCCTCCCTCTCTAGATTGAAATCAAATTTAATTCCAATCCACACTTACAATCAATATTTCAATATTATTGACACAAATTCACAGAATACTACGCCATCAAAGTATCTTCAGCTTGATCTTCCTCCCTCCTTAAATTGAAATCAAATTTAATTCCAGTCCACACTTACAATCACCGCTGATGTAGATCACTTCCAGGCTCCATGAATTCACAGAATGCTACGCCATCAAAGTCTCTTGAGCTGAGAGTTATCTGTCTCTTTCTCATAGACGAACATCCACCGACATGCACATAACAATAATTGAAACAACATTTCCACATAAACAGAAGGCAACATAAAGGCAAACAAAACAACATTCCAAACCCATATAAACAGAAGGCAACATAAAGATAAACCGAAAAACAAAGAGAAGGCAAACAAAACAACATTCCAAACCCATATAAACAGAAGGCAACATAAAGATAAACCGAAAAACAAAGAGGAGAGCTCCAAAGACCACACAACAACATCGAGAGAGAGAGCACAGAGAGCCGAGAATGCACTGCAGGGAGAGGAAATATGTTATTATATATTGCATACAAAAGCTAAGTTCGTCTTTAATGCTTTAACGATCAAAATCTCTCCACCGTCGGATCCTGTGGTAACCCTTGGATCCCTTGGATCTCTGTTCATCAATTAACTTAGCGGTTGAAGGTGATTGAAATGCTTTTTATCACACCCAGAACAGCCAGAATCCAAAGCGCAAAGGATATTTGAAATTTATAAAAACTAAATATCTTCAACAACTTTTTCAAATTCAAAATTCAACTCCACTCGTCAAAAAAGTTCTCCCAATTTGTTTCGGGAAAGTTATAATTAACACAATTGAATATAATTTTAATTTAAATAAAGATTAAATTATAACAAGTATTATGTACACCTGATCTAGAAGCATTGTTTTTCGATGAAGAGTTATGTACTTTTGTTTTATATTGAAAATCAAATATGATATATTTTAGCTTTTTATTTTAACTACAGTTATATATTTTAATTTTATATGCAGATAATGTGTTACAAAATGGTCAACAAAACAAATTAAATCTTGTTTAATAAATTTATAATCAAATATCTTTAAGGCATTTACTTAGGTAAGTTTCTAATAACTTTAAAAAATATTTAATTTAGAAATATATAAAATAATATAAATAAACATATGTATTATTTTTAATTGATTATTTTTCATCATTTTATATATTTATTTTGAAAATATAGTGTATTTATAGATTAATTTAAAATTTATAAACAAACGAAGCATAATGTAAATATTCATGAAAATACAATGCAACTTAGCTAACTAAGAGACAAACACAAATAGAAATGGACATGATCAAGAAATGAGAAGCATGAATCATTTATTTCCAATGAACTGATGACAAATAGGTCTACAAAGAGACACAAAGGAAGATGCTATGAACAATGAGCCTTTAGCAATCCTCAATGGAAGTCCCCTTTTCCTTCCCCTTCTAAGATCTCTCTTCCTATGAGAAGTGACGATCCAATTCTAATGTCAAGTTCTCACTGAAGATAGGTCTTGAGAAATCTAAAGGGAAATGATTAGAGTGATTTCTCTTTCTTTGATAATTGATTGTGATGTCTTTTTACTTATCTTACTTATTCGCTTCACTTATTATTATTATTATGTTTGTCTATCATCAAACAACTACAAAAAACAAGAAGAACAAGAACATAGAGAGCAATATCCTCAAAGACCAAGTCCAACCTTTCCAGATGATGTGCTTTCCTTGTTCAAGTCAAACCCATTCAAATCTTTTCCAGTAGCACAACTTCGACTTCCAACTGTAGAATTTCAGCCTCCACTGCAGACCTGAAATTTTCGGCCCTCCTGCAGTTGTTGTTGCCACATGTGTGAACTTATTTTAGCCTCCCAGGACTTCCTTAGACCTTCGCTTGGCTTTGTCTGACTTTTGGAGCTTGAGGATGGATTCTTGTGACCTTCATTTAACCTTCTTGCCTTCTCTTCTTCAAGATCAAACTTGTAGAGGAAAACCCTAGATCTACTTCATAAACCCTAACCTTCGTTCGCACATGTGAGAGAGAAATAGCCCAAAACCAAGTCTTCTTTGTCCTCTTCCTTCTTCGCTGCCTTCTTCCTCTGCTTCCTTCACTTTTATGAGTGAGAGATGAATGTACTCCAAGGAGGTCAATTTTCCTCCTTTATATAGACTTCTCAAAGGTGGACGAATCCTCAAATTAGGCCAACTTGATCTTGGAGGGTATTTTGACACTTTTAAAGACAACAATAATTTTATTTACAAGTTACAATGTGCCCGAAGGGGTCTTCAACTTATGACAATGACTATTTTGACTTCTTGACCTAGGAAAAACTATAGAAGCACTCAATGGGTGCTTGACCTTCAAAATAAAAGACCTTGAGCATGAAACCCATGCTCTAATAATAATAATAATTTTCTTTCATTTTACATTTTACAAGAATCAAAAGTACATTTCATATTTATGAAGACCGAACTTAGTTACACATTTTTCAACATTCCCTCTTAACTATGGAGGTAGTCATAAATGGTACATGGACATTCTCAATATGAAGAGATCTCATAAGAAGAGTCAGATTGGTAACCTATATGTTTAGCATCATAACAAACAACATTATCATATAGAAAGGCCTTGACTAAAAACTCTATCTCTCCACAAGGTCAGAGCATAATGTTGGTGAGACCAATCATTTATAGACACCATCATCATTATCTCTCAAGGTACATACCCCACCCGTGTGTTCACAGAGTATGAACTTCCTTGGACTATTCTTATCTTGGATAACTAGTCCTTAAAGAATATCAGTCCACGATTACTCTCATCTTGGATTCCCTACCTCGTCTTCAAAGAGTATCATATGCCAGATTTCTTACCCAATCCTCCATTCTGTCTTTCCAAGTGAAGACAAGAATGATGTGCCTATCTCTCCCTCTCAACTAGGGATGATACATTAACGAAACCAAGCTTGCTTCTCAAATACACAATCTTCTTACTAGGAAGATATGTTTTTCAATATGTTAGCTACTTTCTCATCGATGGAGATATATTGTAGCTGCAATACACCATCTTGGACTAGCTTCCGAATGTAGTGATACTTTTTGTTGATATACTTCGTCTTTCCATGAAACACTAGGTATTTAGAGAATCAAATACAATTGGTGTTATCACAATGTATCACTATAGGGTCCATAGGTCCTTCAAATAGGTTAGATAACAACTTCCTCAACTAGATCACTTCTCTTCTTACTTCACAGGCTGCAATATACTATGCCTTAGCACTACTAAAAGAAATTGTATCTTGCTTTATGCTTATCCATGAGATCATGGAAGATCCCAAGCCGAAACACCCTCATATACTTCTCCTTCCATCTTGATCACTACCTCCCCAATCGAAATCTGTATATCCAATCAAGTGGACATCACTTCTTTTATTGCATTTTAGGCAGTAGTGGATGGTTCCTTGTGAATATCTCAGAATATTTGTTGTTTCTATTTAATGATAATGTTTTGAATCCACTTGGAATTGAATGAGAACATTTACTGCAAAGAATATGTTTGGTCGAGTATTCACCAAGTACATCAGGGAGTCAATTGATTGTCTATACTCGAAAGGATCCAAAGGGCTCAATTCAGAACTTCTTATTCTTTTCAAATTTGTGATCATTGGGGTTGTCATTGGTTTGCAATTCATCATGTCAAACTTCTTTAACATCTTGATCACGTACTTTCCTTGACCTAGATAAATCTAATCAGGCCCTTACCAGACTTATAGTCCCAAATAATAGCGCATCAACCCTAGATCCTTCATGTCAAATTCTGCTACTAGTTTCTTCTTACATTCTTCAATTCGACCTTCCAAACCTATCAAGAGAAGGTCATCCACATACATAAGAATAATTACCGGCTCTCCCTTCACCACATTAATATAAAGCTTTGGATCAACAAAACTCTTTGTGAAATGTAATCTCTGAAGGTATGCATCCATCCTAGCATACCATGCCCTTGGTGTTTGTTTGAGGCCATATAATTCCTTCTTCAATCTGCACCCATATGCCTTTCTATATTTAACTTCAAATCCCAAGGGTTGTTCTATATGGACTTCCTCATCAATTGTGGCATTCAGGAATGTAGTCTTGACATCCATTTGGTGGATGCTCCATCCCATCGATGCTGCCAAAGAGACCAATGAAAGAAAGAAATATGCCTAAGAGGATCGGGGTTTCGAGAAAGAAAGAACATATCTATTTCAATTTAACGAGTGAGGAAGTTCAAGCCAAATATATAGTTGTATTACATATTATATATTTATCTCTGTGTTTCTTTCCCTTTCTTACTTTGATTGCAATGGTTTCGAGAAAGAAAGAACATATCTATTTCAATTTAACGAGGGAGGAAGATCAAGCCAAATATATAGTTGTATTACATATTATATATTTATCTCTACGTTTCTTTCCCTTTCTTAATTTGATTGCAATTTGCCAAGATCTTGCAAGAAAAAAAGTTTTGACTTCGATCCTGTGATTTCCGACAGGCCAAACAAGTTACGATGGAAGCAGGGGCTGCGATGGAACAATTGGAATTGGTGTTGGATTTCCCTTGATTTTCTACTTCAGGTACAATGTTTCCTCTGGCTTTGAGACGTAATAAGTTGGATTTCCCTTGATGTTCTAATTCAGGTACAATGTTTCCTCTGGCTTTGGCTTTGAGAAGTAATAGATTTGTTTATGTTTGCTTGGCTGTATCAGTATGTACAATCCTTTATGCCTAGCGCATCTATTCCATAGTTTCAACCGCCGCAAAAGAAATATGCCTAGGCATAGCTCGAAAAGCGGAGCAAGCACTGGAATAGATGCTCTAGCTTCTGTATATAACCTTTACATCACATCACAGAAACTCCTCATTATAACCTTTTCATTAGCGGATGCTCTGGAGGCAGAAAGAATTAAACAAACAAAGCACCATCAGCCGAGAAAAATGAAGAAATAAATTATTGAATAGTCACAATTGTTGTTAATTGAAAGTAACCAAATCTGAAAAACGTACAAGGATGCAGTGGGAAGGTGCTACAATATACGTTGTAGAATATTTTTCCACTATTTACACTTGAGTTCTGCAACTTTTACATAAATCGAAGAAAAGCTTCAAACAGAAATTAAATAAACGAAAATACACATTAGCACAGAAAGTCTGCAAACAATTAAGGTTATTAAAGTAGAAATGAGAGAATTCGATACGTCAACTGTTGTTGATTTTAAGAATAAAATCAAATTAAAAAAACAAACCCAGATCTCCCTCACCTCATCCATCCAACCAGAACCAGAAGAGGAATGGAGATTGTCTTGGCTGGTTTGGTACAGTAATTGAACGGCCAGAAATACTTATGCCTCGGAATCTTTCGCTCTCTAAGAATTTTTTCCTCTCTGTTCTACACTCTCTCTCACAGGCATTGATTTCACAAACACACCATGCATAACCACAAAAATAGCAATAACATACAGCACAAAGAAACAGGCATAGCCCCACACAAAAAAAAAGAAAGAGAACAAAGTTCAAACACGCGGACAAAAAAATGGGAGCGCTCCACACATTCAATCATAACACGCCAAACCACCAACGCCTGAGAGAAGATCAGAGACAGACGAAATATACATTAATGAAATTGTGGATGAGTTCTATATATAGTGAATCATGCCATCTTTTTAGGCTTTTCTTAACGGTTAGCTTTTCTGAAATTTTATTTTGAAAGTCAAATTTTCAAGAAAGCATGGGTATTGCTTCAATTCAAAATTTAAAATAATGGTTAAAAGATCTCGCGTCCGCGGTTACTTGGAAACAACTGCTAGAGCATCACAGCACAGTGTCTGAGAGAGAAAGAAAGACCTAACAGAGTCCATTCCATGCTTAACCTGTTCAATCATTCAACAACAGAAAAACAAAATTCCTCAGGTTATTCAAAATTCCCTGTCGAATGAATTAAAGGAATAAACCGATTAAACCAAGGGAACAAAAAATTACCCGAATCGCCTGCGGCCTTTCCTTCCCTCTGGTTTTCGGACTGTGTAAAAATTCCTCCTCTTGAGCACAACCTCGTCTCCATTGCCAATTACTATCACTCTTCATTCATCAACTGCCAGTCGCTACTATATAATCACTCAAGCATTACTGAAAAGGCAGCTAGGATTTCGTTTTAAGCTTCTTCTTCTTTTTTCTTTTTAACTTTGTGTTCAAGTTGTTAAACCAATCTTTTAATCACCATTGCTTAAACCAATCTTTTAAACTGAGCTAAGTTGTCATGGGCTTTTCTGCTTTTAAATAATATTTTTGAAAACCGGGCTTTCATGTGTTTAAAATCTATTTTTTTTATTGCTTTTAAATGAAGAGCATTCGTTCGAGTTTTCCGATGTGGCCAAGAACGTGAGCCGGCATAAAAAAATAAATAATACCAATAAAAAAATTATTTAGAAAATTTGATGGATCGATAACTCAGCTAAAGGAATCAATAGAAGTCCACCTAAAGAAACCCGCTCAAAATAAAATACACTCATTCAATTAAAAGAAAATACTTATTACCGGGCTTGTTTGACTTCAATTTCACTCCGTTAAAAGAAAACACTGATTATATTTCACTCCGTTAAAAGAAAATACTGATTATAGGGCTGCTTTGATACCCTATTTCACTACGTTAAAAGAAAATATTGATTATAGGGCTGCTTTGATATCCTATTTTTACTGTGGTTTGACTAAGAAGAAATTAACGTAAAAAAATTTAAATGAAAAGATTGGAGTTTGCTATGACAACAAAGTTCAGCGGAAATGTACCTGTAATTGTAATTGAATCCCATACTCAGGCATCAAGAAGGACACTCAAATTCTTTTAGTGTTTTGACTAGTAAACAATTAACTCTAAAATAAAATTAACATCTATAAAAAATTAATTATTTGTGTGGTTAATCTTAAAAAATATTTACATTATAACTTATTTTTTTATATTATATTTATAAAATAAAATTAACATTTATAAAAATTTATATATATGGTTAATCTTAAAAAACATTCACAATATAACTTATTTTTTTATATTATATAAACATAGTAACTTTATATTATATAAGTTTATTCAAACATTTTGGGTTGTCATTTTATATTATATAGGTTCATTCAAACATTTTGGGTTGTTGTTTATATTATTTTATTATTATTAATATAAAATATAGTATAGAATTTAATAAATTATTAATTTTCTAAATTTTAAAATGATTATAAATTTAAATTAAATTAAATAATAAAATATTAAATATTTAAAAAATTATAAATATTAATGTCTAATTAAATAAGGAAATTCTATTGAAATTGATGAATTATATGAACTAATTTTAATAACTCAAGGAGATTAAGTGAGTTAAGAAATTATGATTTGAACTTGAAGGAGATTAAGTGAGTTAAGAAATTATGATTTGAACTTGAATTTTCATTTAGAATATATATCATAAATTTAGATTTTGTATAATAGATTTGAATTTAAATTATAAATTAAAGTATCATTTGACAAATCAATGTTTCCTATATCTTTATTAAAGCATAGCACTATTTGCTGCAAATCAAATAAGGTCGATTTGCAAGGTCATCCTTGATTACAAGAAAGACGGCCTGTGGTGGGTTCGATTTGCGGTAACATTACAATGATTATTGTTTTCTATTTCTATTCGAGCTTTTTTGCTTTTCAATTTCTTTTTTCTTATTCATGTCTTTTCCGTTTTTAAGATCATTTTAATACTTTCTCTTTTGTGATTATTTATCACCATGATTTATCGTAAATTTGCCCAATCTTTTAATTTTCATTGGTATCTAAAATAATAATGAAGGTATTAAAGTAAGAAGAAGTTAGTGTTTGCATGAGAACTATAAATACCAATGATTGTTATTTCATGGATCACATGTGACTCAATTCACTATTTAAATCTACGTTTGATGAATTATACTCTTTGTGATTAGTACTCTACATGGGCTTGTCTCACAACTCTCTTGATTCCTTGTCTCCTCCCACATCTCTCTTTAATCTCAACTTTTAGTCTACATTTCAGTGTGGATTTCATTTTTAAATAATTAGAGAATCGTTTTGCTATTGGATGGAAATTTAAGCACTGTGAAATTTTCCAATAAGGATATTTGGGATTAGTTGGAAGACCCTTCACATGAAACTACAAATGTTGATACAAGCAATCTTATTATAATATATTTGAACAACCTTATACATACCACATGGTTACATGTTTTTTTTTCTCAAGGAAATTCATTGTCATGGTAACCAGGCTTGTGTATATTTAGGATTTTGAAGGAATCAAGCATTTTCCCATTAAATAAAACTCAGTGGTACCCATTACAACAAATATCATGACAAAATGTGGAGTCGTGGTGACCAAGCTTGTGTATATTTAGGATTTTGAAGGAAACAAACATGTTCCCATTAGATAAATCTCAGTGGCATCCATCACTACAAATATCATGACAAAATGTGTAGCTAGAATGTGGTTCTCATATTCTCTTTTCAAGTACAATTTCTTGCCTAGAACATGGAAATCCAACTATAATTAAGAGGTTTATACTAGGAAATTAAATTTTAAACCAAATTGGTAAGGTACAGGTTGTTGTATAAGAAGCAATAAGGATTTTTTTAAAGAAGTTTCAAGAAACTTTGTAAGGGAATTGTATGTTTTTTGACAATTCATATGAGAAAACAATTTCTTTTATCCCCTTTCTTTCAACATTAATTCTAATTCTAGCAATATATTTTTTGGTTCTTTTCAAGAAATACATTCTAGGGAAACTCAAGAAGTGCTTCCTTTTATGTGGACTTATCCCTCTTACAGACAAGAGCGATATCCCTAGACCTTAGAGAAATATAGTAACAAACAACCAGGAATTGCTACCTTTCTCTAGAATACCATTTACTGAAACAAATACTATGATAGGGGTCACTTACTGTTTAATCAAAATGATTGATGAAGTCCCCTTTAAAGCTTTTGACGATCCGCTTCTCCTTGATGCTTTATAGATCTTCCCATCTCTTCTCACAACTTCTCCATGATGCCTTGAAGGAGATCTGCATAGACAAAAACATACACAAGATCAAAGTATCCAATATATAGTATAATAGATAAATGAACTAATTAACTCAATCATATATAAAAAACTAATCAATATGTAATCATAATCTATGTAGGTGATTAAGGAACCCTACAAATTATATCAACAAAGACATAATTGAGAAAAAAAAAATTGCCTTTATATTAATAAAATGGAGAATAGTCTTACAACCTCGAAGCCTTGATGTTGCAAGTCCCTTCCAACAATATCCAACCCTCTCCTTGAATGAATAAATTTCCAACCTTATTTCTATAGTATAATCCTACTTCCAACAGTCCTCCTCAATCCTTAGGCCTCGGTTAGCTTTAAAGGCCAAGGAGGGGATGTTTGGGATCCATTTTCCAAGGGATGAGATCCACTATTGGTGGGATAGGGGCTCCAAAAAGAGAGGGAGTAGCTCCATGATAGGATGGATCATGGCTAAATAGGCATCCATTCAAAGCTTGTTAGTCGGGATAGATACGACTAACAATGCTTCTAGAATTTACTTTTTATTTTTACATTCATTAAGTCATGTGCACAGGTCACAGTGTAAGACAAAGTGCACTAATGCGCAATTTCTAATGGACTTTTCTACGTATGCACAAAGATTGACTAGGGAACTACGTAGGAAGTCAAAAATAGGGTTTTGAACCATGAGATCTAGGAATTCCACTTTCATTGGGATATTTTGGATTCTAAATTTGTAGGGGAATACTTTAGAACACATTTATAGATAGCGAAAGAGCCAAACCAATTTTCATTTGCCTAATGTGACAAAACGACGTGTAGCACTTCTCCACATTTATGGATGACATCCTTAATCGATTAGTGTGGCTAATGTATGCAGATTTAAGATGGATATATGTTGCCATAGATCTAGCCAAATTCTGAAAGACATTGGCAACAACATTTGAGCTAAACCTTTCAGCTAATTCGAGTACCACTTGACATGTTCTTTATGAGATTTTTCTTAAACGTATCCATTTTATTTCATTGCATCTTTCTTTCTTTGAGTTATTCTTTTAGCCTTTTGTAAATTTCCTTTTAGATATTATATTTTTTCCTTATATTGTTAACATGGCTATAGGAGCTACTATTGCACTCTTGTTTTATTTTTGCTATGTATTACACTAGTTGTACTTTTATTCCCATGGACATATTTCTTGGTCATTCATTGGACATTAATAAAATTATCTCAGCTTATTTAATCTACCTATTAACTATGCTTTGTGGATTATTGTTAGCTATATTTTATTAGTTTTTCTGAAAATTTGTAGATTTTCAATTTCCTTGTCTACTATTTTGGATAGAATTTCAAAATCTTGGTCACTTTTAGCTTTGTACTTGTATTTTCAGCA
>APFE030374634.1:0-19564 GCA_000404065.3 Pinus taeda
ACTATGATTAAGGGTATGAAAACATTCTACCCTTGTATACTATAGTATATCTCCCCTCCACTCACAATGCTCCATATAGTTCATCCCTTTATCCATTGTGTTTTTTGTTTAGAACTGTTGTCGATTTTCCATTTATGGTGAGCTTTTGCTAGCCACTTATGGATAGAATGTGTATTAGAATATGAACTTGAGGTTTCTTTTATTTTATAAAGAACATTTTCTACTACATTGTCCTTCCATTTTTGTAGATTATTTCAAAATCAAACCCTTGTGCTTTTGCTACTCTTCTACTGACAATATTTTCTCCAAAAGGTACTTTAGGATATCATGGTTTGTCTTGACTTTAATGTTCTCCTAATGAGACACTGTCATCATTTTTTATTGCATGTAAAATTGCTTCTATTTCTACTACACGTTGATTTCACCAAGTCTTTTCCCTTGAATTGTTTGCTTTCAAAAACCAATAGTCTTCCTTTTGTGTCAATATTTCTCTAATTTCTTGTCCTTATGCATAATTTTTTTTTGTGAGCGTTTTACAAAACTTAGGCATTGCCAATACCGGTATAGAAGACATGCACTTGATCTTAAAAAAAGATACCACTATATCAAATTAAGAAAAAAAACCATTCCAAAAATAACTTTTAGAACACAAATAATACTGTGAGTTCTTGGTCATGCCTTTAGGGTTGACTAATGCTTCTACTTTTCAAAGCCTTATGATCAAATTTTTTTGACCCCATCTTGAAAAAATTGTGTTGGTTTTCTTTGATGATATACTTATCTATAGAAAATAATAGGAAGACCGCATTAACCATGTGGATAAAGTTCTACAAATTCTCAAGAACAATTAAATGTACGTAAAAATATCCAAATGTCCTTGTGGGAAACAAGAAGTAGAGTATTTAGGTCATATCGTTTCAAAGGAAGGAGTTAAAGTGGATCCTCAAAAGATCCAATCCATTACAAAATGACATTATCTCAAGAACATCAAGAGTCTTAGGGGATTTTTGGGACTTGAAAGATATTATTAAAAATTTGTTAAAAATTATGCACACATTACAAACCCACTCATATCTCTCTCGAAGAAAAAAAATATTTGTATGGAATGATGAGACTACTTTGGAATTCCATTTCAATTTCATAAAATAAAGTTTAACCACAACTCCCTTGCTACCCTTTCTATTTTATGATAGTTGATGGCTTGAGAAGGTCTGGATTTTAACTCTTTGCCATTCATATTGAATTCCTCTCAATTCAAATCTCATGAATAATTCATTGTAGTTTGTAGAAATTTTACCTAATGTTCACAACCATGGAATCCATAGAACACCTACACCTCCAATGGAAATGGCATACATTGGGCTTACCAAATTATATTCTCCCATACTTAGTTTAATGTGGTGGCATTTTTCCATTACTTAATAGCTTGGATATACCAAGCTATTGAGACACTTTGCTAATATTTTGTCAATGAAGTGATAGTTACTTCCTTAGTGAATAAGCGCCATGACCTTTTGCTTCTCAATGTAACCTACAATCATCAAGGTTTGAGGTGATGACAAACTTGCCAATGCATGCATAGATATTTCACACATGAATAAAACAATAGTGTGCACAATTTCAACTTCTATGTCTGCTTTTTTAAGTTGACAAGTTTTTTTTCATTTCATTGTGTAGATGTTTCCATTTTCTCTCTATCATTAGTTTTGAAGGTGAACACTTTTGTTTCTTGGCATTTATGCTCTTTTGATCCTTTGCTATTACAACCAAAGGCTATACATTTTGCTCTTATTTTCTTTATTTTCTTCTGTGATATTCAAGTAGGTTGAGTTAGGGTTGTCTTATGAATCTCAAACAATCTTTGCTTCATGCATATGGTCCCACCAGTAGACTTGTTTGTAGTGTTATTCTTGGATTGAATAATACTATTCAATTGCATAGCTTCCATAATATTTTCATGATGTTCTAGGAAAAGCTCATGTTTAATGTCTTATTTTAATCCAGCCATGTAAGCTTCCAACAAATGTTCATGACTTATGTTATCCATCCTTGTGGCCAATACTCAAAATTTTGAATTTTAATTTTCGATATCACCTAAGTACTTGATTCTTGTCAATTGACTAAAGTAGTCTTGTTCCCAAACTTTTCCATATTGTGCTTCTAAGTCTATTGTAAATAAACCCAAAGTATAAGAATAAAAAAAAGGCTTTGTTTTAACTACCCATTTAGACCATTGATAGCGTTATATTTCAAAATTCAAAGTTGTTATGTGAATTGTTTGTTTATCATATATAATATTATGCAATTCAAAATATTTATTTATTTGTTTCACCTAGGTAAAGATATTTGTTCCTTCAAACTTTAATTCAACCTCGAGAAATTTCATACTGTTTGGAGACAATCCATAAGTAACTCCACTATTTAGAGTTAAATCTTTCTGACAAATGCTTATTTCTAGAAACTTTAACAACATGGATATTACCTTTACTTTCATGAATCACTTCAAACATTATCAATTTTAGGGAGCCTTTCATAGAGGGCTTGTACGATCTTATGTTCCAATTTTCCATCTTTTTCGCCATTTCCTTATTTTCATCCATCTTTTGTTTCAATCATTCTACCATTTTTTTTTGTTTTTTTGTTTTCGTTTTTTCCATATCCTATTTAATTGATTCTTGTATTTGTGACAATTCAACCTTTCTTAACATAGTGTCAATTATTTTCTTAATTTGAATATCTAAATTGAATACTTGATGTTGCACGTCTTCTATTTCTTCATCAGTCATGATTGAGTTTTCTAGAAGTTTAATTGGTGAAGTAACTCTTGGGTGTCTCTTCGGAGCCATGTGAGAAAAATAATGCTCATATTTTATCTCTTTATCACAACTATGGTGAGCTCATTGGAGAAAGTTATTGGTTCTGAGGGAAAAGGAGTGTTAGGTGTTATAGTCGTTTGATATACATGTGTGGTTCAATAGTAGTGCTTGGTTCAATCATGCCCTTAGTTGTACTACTCAACTACCTATGCACTAAAGATTGGCCTCATCAAACATTGTTCTCAATGTACTATAACAATTAGGTGTTGAAAATTGCAACAAGAAATTCTCAATTTGATTTTTCCTTGATCAAATTGATAAAATTTGAATTTCCACATCAACAAACAACTTGAATGATGTTAACTTGTGTGACATGGCTTATGTCACCCAGTTTACTCAGTAAATTCGAGTTGGAGGAGTTAGAGTTCAATTTTGCATGTGTGATTGCTAATTTGTAGCAATCAAGGCCATTTATCTCATTTCCAGTTAAACTAGTTCCAACTGTTGGTCGAACTAGTGAAGGGTCAAGTTAAGCAGCGGGACTTCAGTCAAACTTAATGATCATCGAGTAACTGATCAATCATCCCAAAATATCTAGTGCATCTAGAGAATTCGAGTTACCTAGTTGAGGTGGAGATTCCAAGGCAATGTAACATCAGTAGTAGACTAGTCTTGAGTGTACACGTGTTGCATGCAGTCAAATTATCAGCCTAAGGAGTTGCAAAATTTAATTAGAGGAATTTCCTAAATAATGGGGCGTAATTCCTCAAGGAACAACACAAGGAAGTATGAGCTCAAGATGAGGCAAAATGTGGCCTAGTTTGGGTTAGATGGCTTCAATGAAGAATGAAATAAATTGTGCACTTGCAGGGTGAGATCAGTTGTGCAAAGTAATTGTAATACATCTCTATTCATTTGATTAATGCAAGCAAGCATTGGGTCTTTTAGCAAATTTATTTCCCCAGATAAAAATACTTGTTGCATGTGTGTTATTACTTATTGCATGTGTGTTATTTTTTATTGTATGTCTGAGATTTTTGCTATAAATTTTAAATTAATGTCCTCAAAGTAGTAGAGTAGGTTTGTGTCTTGTGATTTTGATTAAAACTTAATGAGCAATTGGAAATATGCAACCTAATTTCTACATGGTATCACAGCATGCTTCACATTAAAACAACAAATTTGAAGTCGTTTCTCAGAGGTTCAAATTTGAAGATCAGTGTAGCGAGATTTATTCAGAGCTGAGCAGATGGCCTTCAATGGACTAAGGCTAGAGTACCCAAAAACTGAATGCCTCGGTACCCAAAATAATGAAGCTTGACTGCTGTAGTTGACATTTTCAAAAAAATCAGCTGGATTTTTTCAAAATCATGTTGTAATTTCTATCATTTTCAATACAAAATTAGGGCACTCAAAATTCTAAAACTTGACAACTATAATCCATTTTTTCAAAAAATTAAGGTAATTTTTTTCAAAATCATGATGGAATTTTTATTTTTATCATGATGGATCCAACAATTTTTCATGCATTTTCAAATATGGAACGATGACCATGATGTTGTTCACAATGTCGTATAGTTTCTTTCACCTCTTCCATTACAATATAATAGTATTTTCTAATAACACCATAAATAGGTAGCATATGGAAAAATTACATCTGGGAAGAAAATAAAATAATGTACAAAAACATGTTCACATAAACAAAAACAACTACATGGATAATAGATAACCTCTACATGACATTACTATTATTTACCAAATAGCCATATTCGAATACACATAACTAATCATTTCAAGTATAACTCATTATCATCCACTCTAGCTTTTAACAATGTCCATTCACATGTGCTATTTTTCCACACACTACTATTATTTACAAAATATCCATATTCAAAATACACATAGCTAATACTTTTAATTCTAACTCACTATCATCCACCCTTTCTTTCAACAATGTCCATTTACATGTTGCTATTCTTTCACAAACTATTATTATTTACAAAATATCCATTTTCAGAATACACATAACTAACTATTGCAATTGTAAATCATTTCCATCCACCCTTGCTTTCAACAATGTCCATTCACATGTCCCTATCTTTCCCCACTCTATGCTATTTTTCCCCACTCTATACATGTCCCTATTCTTCCCCACTCTATGCCTTACCTGGTTTCCTTCGCAACATAAGGTGCAAATACTAGTTAAATTTAAATTCTAAAAACCCTATAATGATGAAAATATAACTATTCCATGAATAAATGATAGGTGGCATTACGGTAACTTTTATACCATGTATAAGTGTGCTTACATTTAGGCATTATTCTATCCCTGTCTAGTGGTAGCTCAGGCATTCATGCATTAAGTGAGTAATGCGTACTTGTTATTCCTGGTGCTAAATTGAAAGAGACAACATACGATAAAAGTTAAACAAGTTTCCGTTGGCATAGATGACTGTATAATATATCCACCTACGAGATCTTGGATTGGTCGTGTTTCTCGTTATTGCTCTGTGTAAATCATGTTATTTGGTACAACCCTCGCACAGACAGTACAGATACTAGATATTGGATTGGGTATATCTTTCTCTGATTGCTCTATCTAAATCTGGTTAGTTGGTGTCGTGTGATAGTAGGTGTCTTGATTAATGCTAGCGACAAATCATAAGCAGATGGCGTCAGATTGCGGCACATTTGCTGGGACACACTGACGATGATATCAACAACGCGGAGAATGATTGCATGGAGAAGAAGTTAAAGTCAAAACACCTCATTTATCCCGAGGGTAACAGAAGCATCGAATCTAATATCCTTCCAAATCCCATGGCCACTCAGCGTTTTCTTGCGCTCATGATGTTTTATGTCCTGTCACACTGCCTAACAATACTTAAACATCAAGGATACCAACCACCTGTTAACACCTTGAATATAATGACCACCGGGAAAAATCAATTCTGCCTTCTAGATGTTATAAAGTTGAAATTTTGTAGGTTTATAATTTTTTCTAAATAATATCATTCATCAAAAAAATTGCATTAAAAAATTATAGATTGCTCTCCCGTCATATTAGATCCATGTTTAAGCTGAAATTATGCAACTACAATCAAAATCAAAATCAAAATCTGCAACATGTAATGCCTTCATTGAGTCATGCCTGGCTACAAAATGAAGTGCCTCGCTCTGCCAATAAACGCCCTCTGGGCCTGACCCGAATCACCATCGCTGAATAAAAAGTGACACTGATGGGCAAGGTCTTCAGAGAAAATGAATATAAGGTTGGGCAGATTAATGATACCATTTATAAGGCTGGTGGCAACAACTACACGGACAGAATTGTCGTCTTAATAATGATGGACCTCTACCTAACTGGTTTTACGAAAAGTGATAAAGGAGAATATTTAAAATTGATCATTATCTTCATATTCTAAATAAAGAATTGATAATTATCTAAATAAAAATGAAGGGCGGAAATAAGTGCGAATTGGACGTAATCTACTGACGGTTTTCCGATTAAAAAACAACAAAATATAGGCGTTAAGGGAGGAAAAAGAAAAAAACAAAGCAACAAAATATAGTAGTTAGATCGCACATTTTTAACACCGAGAGACAGATATTTATATGATACCCACTTAAAGAATTGAACCCGCGGAATTACCATGGCATGGAGAGAAACAATACTTTAGTAATTAAAAAGGTTAAATCAAATTTTGACATGAGTATTCTTTCCCTAATTTTGACATTAGTATTTGTAATTGCTACTGCAGGGCAATGTCTCTGCCAATAAAATCGATGCAAATGAAACTTGCACTATCTGCTAGTTAATTGTGATGTTTGGCGGCAATCAGTTAAGTGGATCTGCTGTAGGTATAGGACTTTTGGGGATCAAATATTTGTTGATGAAGACCCAAGTATGTAAAAGGGTATATCTTTGTCAGTTGCAGTTAGCCTACTGGGTGAACAATTATGAAGGTTTTTTCCCTATATTGCAACTGGGCCCACTATCTGTGGCAATACAGGTGTATTGCCAGTGTCCCAATGATGTCTTAAAAACATGTACTATTTTTTCAACCAATTCCTGGCATTCTATTATGAAAATAAAGAGAAAAAGGTTTAGATATCAAGCAATTTATTTCCCAGTTAGTTTCATTATTTTTTTTCATTTAATTTATGTTATATGTTATAAGCTATAATGCAATTCTATATAAAAGAAGGTGACGAATAAGTGTGAGGGCAAGCAGGCAAGAAACGATTATTGGGTAACGGATAGGAGTTATAGATACTAACGAATCCCAATAATGACATTAGATGATGCATATATCTCGATCAGTCATAGTCCGTCTATCGAATCAGGGAAGTGTTGTGAGACCAGTTTTCCCATGTATTTTGACTGGCGTGGGTAGGTTCCTGTTTTATTTCGAATGGGATGGTAATTTATTATTATTATGGGTTTTATGAGTATGGGTGGTGGGTACGTTCCTGTTTTCTTTCGAATGGGACGGTAATTTATTATTATTATGGGTTTTATGAGTATGGGTGGAACCACCTTAGAACTAAGATATTCCGGATCTGTGGAACTTCTAACTTTGCCAAATCTCAATATCTGATAAGTTAACGAGAAGAGAAAATGTTCACCAACCAACAACCATTTTGGTTTCTATTAATACAGGCCATAATAATTAAATGGAAGATGTTTTGATCACTCGATCATCCGTTTTCCTGATCTATTGTTGATTAGATCTCCTAGTCACCTGATGTTCTAGTGTCTGAATCTCTTTATTTTGGTATATTTTTCTCCATTAACTATTGAACAATAATAAGCTTCTGTTATATGCCTACACATATTGAAATGACAACTTATTAATTTTTGTAACAGTTTTGTTTTGAAAAGGAAATTAATGAAAAAAGTAGTTTTCTCAAACGGTGATCTAAAATCCTAAATATGTCTTGTTACACATTATGCTCTAGAAACATACCCTTTTATTCTTGAACAGTAAATTGATATGCTATTGTGTCATGCAGTTTACGACTTGAATGCTCACTCATTAAAGCTTCTCATAAAATTTTAATTGGATTATGCTTTGAAAATGCCCAGAAAATGGTTAGATTATTGTTTTTCATTTCGAAAGCTAATGATGTAGTTCAGTGATTTGGGTAATAGGTAGTATCCCTATTATTTTTCAAGCAATTTGTGTTCCTTGCTAGTTTTATTAGTTCTTCCATCTAATTTATCTAGTTGGTTATTTAATTTATCTTCTCGGTTATCTTTGGCAATGCAGGTTCATATAAAACAACATGGTGAAGAAGACGACAATGGAAGAGGAAGACGAAGAGAACAATCTCATCCTAACTTTCTTCTTAGATATCTCACACCACACAAGGTTGAAGAGCAGCACTGAATGGAGTGAGATGTATAACTACATGAATGAGGGGAATTTTGAGGTAAAACCTGAAGAGAACTAACACAACTTTGTAGATGTAAGAAGGTCAAAGTCACATAACTATGGCTTATGATGATATGGTATGATGATTCATTTGTCATACTAATGTTAGAACTTTCATAATTAATAATTTTTCTGAACAAGTTTCCAATTCATTTAGACTAGAAGATATGTACTCAATGTATAAATTAGATCTCCTTAAGGAGAACTTGAATATTTCATAGAAAATTTTGTGACCAATGACGTGGTGAAGACTCAGACTAGTTGGGTTGATTACGAGTGGGCGGTATGACTTTGATAAATTTAAAACCTGAGAAGAAAGTTTATACCCTTTAGCAATTAAAAAATCCTCAAATGTTTTTGGCAGCACTGATATGTAGATGGTATGGTGAAATTAGTTGTCAGCAATTCAACATAGAGTGGGTGCCTTTGATGCATCGGGTCATTTAGCATAGAACGAAGTTTAATACTGGTCAAATTTCTTCATCTAAATCACAAACAGAACCCCTTTCCATTGATGAATTGGCAGTGGCCACCCAATTATGAACCATACATGTCTGTTCTAACTCACGGGCAGTCAATTATATGAATCTCTTTCATTATATTTGTGACGACTTCAGGATTCCATCAATGGAATGAAGGATATAAAGGATTGGTCTATCCATAAATACATTTTTATAATAGAATTTATATATGGTAGGAATTTGTACTAGATATATGAGTTCTAAAAGAGTTTTCTTGTCAAACTATGTTACAACTTTGGAAAAAGTAGAGAGAGCGAATTTGCCCAGTTTTCCTTTACTAGTAGGAATTTATAGTTTATTAAAAAGTTAGCATGTTTTAGAGTCATAGCTTGAAGAAATATGGCTAGCCCAGGAAAGAATCAATGATATGATCCAAAGGGGATAGTCAAAGAGCACTGCTTTGCATAAAAATTAAACCTCACATTCATGAGAATTTATCTTTTGATGTGTTTTTTCAAGGGGTCAAGCTATGAAGATATTAAGAAATGATTTAAGGAAATCAAATATGAATTAAATTATTCACATTTTCTCATTTTTAGATTAAACAATTTAATTAATTAATTTATTTTTTTTTTAATATGAAATTCAAGGATATATTATTATTTTTCTCATTCTAAGATTTATTAGTAATCAAATAGAAGATTAGAAAATATAGTTTTTTATTTGAGCTAACAAGAACAATAGTTCCAGATCAAGAATAAGAACTAGAGAAACATGAGAAAGAAAAGGAATAGGGAGAACCATAGTAACAACAACAAGAACATGAACCTAGGAAAGAAGAAGATATTTAATAGAAAGGCATAGAAAATGTTAATAAAGAAGAAGGCAAGGATAAGAAAATTAATCCACTAATATTCATAATAATGAAAGTTTGAACATTCATTGTAAAACTGTTCAGATATTTAGTGTAAGCATTCTAACATGACCATTGTAATAGAGGGTTGATCAATTTTGAACTATGGCAAATGATCTTGACAATCTAGAGCTAGTTGAAGATATTCTAGTGTCTTTAATTAGTTTTGTTTTCTACATTTTAAAGAAAAACATTGTTAAAAAGAGAGATAGAAAAAAGGAAAAATGGAAAAGTTAAACAAAACCCCATAAACTTGTGGTCTTATAGAATGTGTTGCAAGTAAAAGATAAGATTTTTTAAGGAAATAGCTGGTGCATTAGGAGGCTTTAGCTATACAAATAGATGGTTGTTAGAAAAATCTTTCTATTCAATTGAAGAAAGAAAAATAACATGTTTCATATTTACAAAATCAATTGAAAAATCAAGAAGTGATATTTTCTCGAAAGAAAGAAGAAAGGATTGGTTCTATTTTCTAGAACATACTACAAATGTTGCAAAAATAGGAAACCTTCATGAGAAAAGATAAAGTCTATTAAAGGAGACAATTCAAAAAAATTGGTTGCTTCCAAGAGAAGAACAAATTTCAACTAAATGAAATCACCTATGATATGAAAGTTTGATTAATGTTTTAGAATCATATATGAAGGAATTGAAATACATAAAAGGAGGTTTTGTGTTTTTAATGTCTCAAACTATGAAAATTAGTCCCACCTTCCTTGATTTTCCAATAAAATAAAATTATTATAAAGGTGTTAATGAAATAGACCAACACATTGATAAGTTGCTTACATTTTATAGCTGATCCTAATCACAATTGAAATATCAAAGAAAATAAAATTCATTTTACCAAATTGATAAATTGGGATTCTAAGACAAGTAAATATCAATGTAATTTTTAGGTTTCATTAGAGACATGGTTTTATAATTTTAATTATGTACATGTTGATGGTGTTGCAAACCACAAACTTATAGTGGGTGTCCCCAATATCAATTCCCAATTAGACCTCACACCTTTTGGAGTAGGAGCCCCATTGAGGAAATAGGCCTTGCTGCCACATTCTAAGTGATTTGACTTGGATGCAATAAATGACGCAAGAGAAAACACATATAATTTTGAGATGAAAAAGTAAGTTAGCCTTATGAAGTATTCGATTGCAAAGTCTATAAAGGTTATTTCACGAAAAAGGAGAGGAAGTTAGTATTTAAGAAAAAGTAATAGTATTATCCTAATAAAGACACACACATACATCTAAAATAATCTTTAATTATATTTCAAAATAGTTCACAAAGAAACAATAATTGTGAAAGCAAAGGACACACAATTCATAGAAGCATATTAAAGCCATCAAAATAGTTCATTTTAATTAGTATATGTTAACAAGAAAACAGTGCAAACAATGCAAGACTAGTCCTATAATCGTTCACAACATATGCATGTCAGTATGTCGGCTCCAAGAGCTTCAAATAAACGAGTGAAGGTCCCAAGATACACCATTCCAATGATATAACACTTGTTCCATAGTGTAACGTTAAGCAACCACTTGCTCCTAAAAAGACTAATCTTCTCTTCGATGCCTAGCTTGAGAAGTCAAGGAGAAAAGTCATTTTCTTGAACTATGAGGGTGTGTTTATAACTCTCCACCTCCCTTGTGACTCTTGACCTTCCGTCATGAATGTTGAGCTCCCATGTGACTTTTCAAATTCCTATTTGACGTTTGAGTTTCTACATGACTTTAGAACTTTGTAGTGACTTTTCATATTCTAAGTGGGACCTTTCGGCTTCAACACATTTACATTTTCTCATTTTTTATAAAATACAATATTAGACGTGGAAAAATACACTGAAAACATATGACTTTAGTGGTGCCACTTTGAGAAGCCATGACTTGGTGATGGTGACATGAAACTCCAATTCCAAGCTCTCTTTTTGGCTATCACCTTCCTAGCTTCATCCTCCAAAGGGATGGTTATGATATAAAATCTTCCATGTCATCTTGACCTTCATCCATCTATTGTATTCCAATCTTCCTTTGTCTCTTTCTTATCCTTCTATCTTTCCTCAAGAAGTATCTTCTTGAAACATATTCTTGATGTCTCGATTGAGCATCATCTTTCCATGTTAAGATTGTAACACCTGTAAGTGGAGTTCATTCATGACAAGATAATATCAGTCTCAAAACCACCTAGTCTACATTGTTTCTCATGTAGCATGTTGAATGTGATAGGAAAATGTGCACAATTGAGGACAACAGCCTTCTTGAGCACAGTGCATAGGAATGGGAGGTAGGGAGTGACGGCCTAGGAATTATGATTGCACAATGTGTAGTGATTGAGAAAGAGGAAAGTTAGGGATTTCGTAGTGGGAAAGTATGGGAGGCAAGGAGGCATGATTTGGCACTGTAACCATGTAGTGTGCAGTGGTAGAAGGAAAGGCTCAAGAACTATGCAGTTGAGGACTGCAAGGGTACAAAAGAGGCTCCAATTTCCACTATGATTTCATAGTGTGTAGGGAAAGGTGAGATTGATCAAGACCACACATTGGGAAAATGCACCTAAAAGATCTGAGTGATTGAGAACTAGGATTTTGTAGTGCAGATTTGAGGGAGTCTGTTGTCTAGGATTGTGCAGTGAGCAATTCCATGAGACAAAGGGTGCCTCACTATGGCTTAGTACTACATAGTGTGCATTTCTAGGAGGAATATACGTTGGTCCAATATTAGGCGATTTGCAAAGACATCGAAAGCTCCGAAAATGATTAAGTGTGGGATGAGTAAGACACAAAGGTAAGAATGAAAGCATGATAATACTTGAACATGATGACCCCCTTAGAAACAATCAACAACATAATAAGGAAGCATTTAGTACCAAAAATTTACCTTCATTCACTAAAATGAAAATAAGATAACTCTTGCCTCCATGTGTGACACTTAAGATATATTTTATGACACGAGTGTCGACTCTAAAGAGAAAGTTTACAATACCTTAGGAGTGAGTCCAATGCATGTCCTCATGATAGATAGGGTCTATTAGCACGAGAGGTACCTATTAAAATAACTCCAAATTTTGTCTTTCACAAAGAACAATACTTCCCTTAACAAAAGATGACACTTGGGATTCCTTTAGAAAGGGACTTGAAAACTTATAAAACAAGTGTAGAATCTTCCTAACAACTAGAAATGTCAGCTAACATGATCAAAGGAAGGCTACAAAATTTGGAGGGTATTGTAGAAATGAAAATAGTATAGCGAATATTTTTAAAAACTAGAAAGAGTTCTATGAAGTTTGGGTAGACAACTTTAGGTGTAGTTGAAGAATATGACAAGTCAATCATCTAATTCTTCGAATAAAATTGGGCATTGTCAAGTTTCTTAGAAGATTTAAGGAATTTAAATGAAGTTTTAATGGCGAAAGTTTCTTTGGTTAACAAATGGATAATCACTTAGTTCAAGAATTGATTTAAAAATCAAGGAATTGTGATAGCCATTTGGTTGATTTCCCATGTAAAAAAAATAAGACCAAGGTCATAGGACACTTATTCCAAGCTGAATGTTGGGAAAAACACAATGATGGGTATTGATTTTGATTAACTAATGGCTATGGAAATTGAAAAAGGAATTGGTAAAGGCAAAGAGGCAATAATTTCCATTTAATTATGAGAAATAAGGAAAATAGGAAAAAATGGAGGCGAATAGACACAAATTTGCATGCAAGGGATATTATAGGGAAAATAAAGGAAAACGAATAAAATGGAGACATGAATGATAAAAAAGGATTCTTTTTATTGGTTTATCTTTCGTCAGCTTAGGGTTGGAGCTCTCATCTCATGTTCTCATCCTCTTGCACATTTAGAGAAATCTTGGAGTATTGTTGGAGCACTTGGGAATTCACTTTGAATGGAGAAAGAAGACAAAGGAAAGTAGAAAAGTGCAAGGGAACAGTTGGATCAACAACTACACTTGGATTTATTTATGGGTAATAGGTTGCATATGTTATTTCCTTGCTGATTTCTAAATGCATGGTATACACATGTGATTTTCTCGTTATGTGTTGTCATAGCATGCAGATTACCTGGATTGAAAATGGTTTTAGTCTTGCCTTGCCATTTCTTGCATATCGATGTTGTTGTGGGTTTTCGACTTGTTGTTTTTTTTTATTGGTGTGTATGCTCATTATGATTGTGGGTTGGAACAAATGCTCTAGAATCCCTAAAATAACTTAGCTTGATTTACTAGTCCTAGAGCCTACTTTTGGACAAACGCTCTAGAGCCCTTGGTGGGTTGAGTTACTAGTCCCTCGAGTTGGTTTGGACAAATAATATGGATTCCTTAAGGGTTGTGACTTGAGTTACTACTTCATGGATCCCTAGATAGTTTTGGTAGAGATCAATATAGTTGATGTTAATGATTTCCAGACCGTAGAGGTGGAATAATTACGGATGAGGGTTGAGGTGGTTTGGCCTCTAGAAGCCCTGCTTTGGTTTTGTTTTGGTTTATTCCATGAGATACCACATTCATGCTTGGAGTATGTCACAGGGGTGATTGGTTGAAAGAGAGGTATGGTTTAGCCCAATTTATGGTCAGGGGGAACTTGGAAGTCCATGACTTGGTTGGAATTTTCTTATGTTAATTTAAGATATTTTCCTATCATGAATTTGTCAGCATTTGTAGTGATTATGTTGGTGATATTATAGTTGATTTTCCATGACCTCTATTTTGGTTATTTTCTAGTTACATGATGTACGTTATCTATGTCTCTTCTCATGAATGATTTAGTTATTGAATGGTTTATGGATATATGGACTAATAAATGTTGTTACAACTAGTTAAAGATGGTATAGAGCCTCCTTGGTGATTATTGACTGAAAACTATCAATTATGATCAAATATGCATTCATGACCTATATATTACATGTTTTTCATATGTTTGACGAAATGTCTAGTGTGTTTTAGGCAATGTAGATAAAGTTTTGGCTTTAATTTTTAATCATTAACATTTCCTTTATGAGAATTATGATTCTAGAAATTACAGGATGTTTTGGGAAGTGGTATGGAGACTAGCCTAGGAAAGTGGCTAAGATCTCAAGATTGCAGGCACAAAAATGGAGATCTGTGGTCATAACCCCATGGACCAATTCTTGTGAGTGTGGTTGGAGGCTCATAACTGCATGCAGGCAGTGTCAAAGGAGGATTATAGGTCTATGTGAGAGAACATGGGTTACAACTTCGAGATTCAACATTTGGGGTGGTTTTTCAGCCTTTCAGTTGCCTGTGGCTTCTGAGGAAGGTTAGTATGTCTCAGTTGTAGGCAGCACTTCGTTAACTAGAACTACGAGGTTATCTCAGGTCATAATGACACTTGTCTCATGTTTACCCTCGCAAGCTTGTCACATTGAGTAAATGTGGTTGGAGGCATTACAAGATGCTATTAGAGCTTCAAGGTTTAAACACTTGGACTCAATGGGCTAAATTTATGTGGTTATGCATGCGTAGTAGGTAAAATATGTATCATGGTGGTCCTTATTCCGTTTGTTTCATGATGATGCTATTGGTATGTTGTGATTCATTGGGTGAGATGGTGTAGGAGATGCAAATTATTAAAGTGAGGTTGTAGCACTCGACCTCAAGGTAAGAGAATACAAGTTTGTATGTTCGTCATGCAGGTATGGTGGTTAATGGTTGTGATATGCATTATGGTTATATACATTCCTATCATTCTATTACTATTGTGATTACATGCATGATAAATGTTAGTTAACCACTGTGGTCATATGCACGTGTGTCGTTTAGTCATGCATGGAGGTAACTTGTTGTCGTATGCATTTCAATTATCTGGATGATGATTGTGGTCACTGTAATTAACATATTTATGTTATATGTATCATACTAATCTAGATTGGCCTGTGCATATGGTTATGGTCATGAAATTCAGGTGTGAGTTGATAAGCTTGTGATATTATGTCGTACTAATATGGACTAACTTGTGCAGATGTGATGGCCTCCCTTGAGATACATTGAGGTATGGGTTTGATTATGTCATCTATTTTGTTTATATAACATGGTATGATTTCATGAAATAGAAGATCAAGGATGAGGAGAAGAGTAGAGGACTATGGTTCACATGAGTGCCCTTACAGACTTGACATGAAAATCTACGGAATGGAAAAGTGTCATGATTATGTGGCATGTTTTAAGTACAAAATGTATGAGAAATGAAAATCAAGTTTTGACAAGTGTGGTTAAATTTAGTAGAGCTTTGGAGATTGGGCCATTATAGTATTCACCTCCTCCTATATTAGTGTGGTCGATGGATAGTAAGGGTTATGTTTATAGGTAGTTTGAATGTTTGATTAACTACATGATATGAGTATATGTCTATAAGATTACATGTAGGAATGATCTTGTTTTAAGATAGTTATAGTAAAAAAATATGTGTGGAGACAACTTATATGCATTTGAGTGCAATTGGGTGATATTTGTAGCATTATATAATGATTGTGAGTTGATTTAATATTTTGACATGGTTTTTAGTCTTGGTAAAGGATGGTTTCAAATTAATAGACACAATTTCGTGATAATGGAACATGTGACTGACATGTGTGAACCAACAGGGAAATATGTTTGGTATTAGCATGACAAGGTAAAAATAGATTTGTTTATATAAATAACAGTTGGATGATGTGATAGCACATAATGAGACTCAATTGCAATAAGGAAAAATGTAAAAGAAAGGAGTTGGGTGAGAATCCCTTTACCTTTGTTTGGAAACCACAATTCCAAATGAATGAATTATTTGCATGAACACAGGAAGTCTTCTTAAGCTTTATTTTGTTTGAAATTTTGTGGATACTTGCTATATTCATGAACATGTATTTACATGGGCAATAGATGATTTTTAGTATGGCTCAATTCATCCACGGGGGCTTCACTGATAAAACAATATTATATCAAGTGCGTTCATATTGGGGCATTAAAAATGGACAAATTACAAAATGATATAATAGGGCTATAATAGGGGCCTAAAGGGTTTTAATATATAATATAGTAGTATATATATTATAAGGTATTGTTTATATGTTTTTTTGGCCGAGCGAACACAAAAGACACGATTTTTTTTGGAAGGATGTCGGGAGTGGTCAAGAATAGTAGCAACCTTCACCGTCAATGAATCCTAACCCTTCATGGTCGAGAAAAAAAGTAGCCTTCACTGTTGATGAACCCTAACTATTCACGATAGGGAACAATAATAACCTTCACAACCAATGAACAACACCAGGAAAGGGTAGGAAAAGCACATCCTTCATGGTAAATGAACCCTAACCCTTGCCATTTGGAGTTTACTGAGTGAATTTGATGTAGTCCCTTTCCATTTTGCAGTCAATGAACACTTACCATTTGGAATTTTCTTAGATAACTGATTTTCTTGTAGTAGGATCAATGGCTGGACTAGATTCATTTCCATCTATAGCCAGAAGTGACTTAATATGCCCATGATCTTGGATTTATGGTGAGAAAGAGAAATTTGGGGTCAAATGATTGATTTGTTGATTGGAGAGAATATATTCAATTAGGTAAATATCCTCTCAATCTAGACTGCTAGATGTTGGGCCATCCAACATGTATAAATTTACTCTTGATTATGTTATATTTTTCCTCCTTTTTATGCATTTATTCCATGATGTAATAAGGTTTTGACATAATTTCGATAGAAAGTGTACAAAACTACTTTTGAAGATATTTGGCTATCAAAACAAACTTTCATTGCTTTTTATGCAGAAATTAGAAAGGCTAAACAAGGAGAAAAGAGTGCATCTTGTGCGGTCAAATTGAGAGGCGAATTAGGAGGATCATCACAAGATGAAAGATTATCTGATAATAGTATTTAGTTGTGAATTCCTCAGGTTCTCCTGATCCTGAGGAATCACATTTATCTCTTTTCCTCTTTCATTATAAGAGGGGAAAAACGAATAGAATAGAGAGACTTAACTTTTTTCCTTTTTTACTTCAGTTGTAATTTTAATATACAAAGCATTATTCTGAAGGATACATTGTGCTGTAATGACATTTGGATTTAATGATAATATATAATTCGTGTTGGTGCACCTTCACATGATTCTGAAGTAGTCAAGTAGTAATCACTCGGGGTTTGGGCCCGATCACTGGTGGATTTCACTATTGTTCCCTATTCTATAGTTTACTTTTCTTTTACTCCAAGTTTAATTACTCTGTTTTATAGCTTTACGATTGATTTACTTTCACTAGCATTGAGTTTGTGTATTCATTGCATTAATTCTTATTTCCATTGATTAGATTCGTTTATTTATGTCACAGATTGATTTGATTACTAGATAAGAATCATTTCTTGTTATTTGAAAGCTATAGTGTTATTGATTAGATCAGGTGTATTACTTTTATGCTAAAGTTTAGATTTAGCTGAAAGAGATCTGTTATCACTACGGTGCACTCGGTTGATGTAATTGCAATTAGAACTTTTGATTAAGATTGAGTTTTGGTTTTGGTTAAGATTGAGTTTTGATGTTTGAATAGGATAATTTCCTTGAAGCTACAAGTTTAATAGTTATGGTTTGATCCATTTACTCTTGTATTGAAATCAATAAGTTATTTTAAGGCATTACTCTCTGTAGATTAAACAATTTTCATCACTTGCACATATTGTGTACACTCTGAAACAAAAAGACTTACCCATGTCGATAATTAATGTGAGGCATTTAGGAGTTCTAAAAGACACCTTATATGCGCCCCAACATTTTGGCATCATTATCAGGGAGAGTGTTTCCCTTTCATAGAAGGTGATGTATGTTTGATAATTGTTTGTTGTGAAAGAATTGGGTATTAAAAATGAAAGGTAAGAACCTGCATACAAGCAAGTAAAGTTCTTAATCCCTTGCTCGCTTTTCAACACAATTGCATAGAGATTGAAGTAGAAATAGATGTTTGATGTTTGTTTTCCATGAAAGAATTGGGTATTAAAATTGGAAGGTAAGAAATTGCGTACAAGTAAGTAAAGTGCTTGCTCCTTTGCCCGCTTTTCAACAAAATTGAATAGGAATTAAAGTAGAAATAAATGTTTGAATTTTTGTATGAATGACTAAGAAGAAAAGAGTAGAAAAAGATATAATTCCTCCGCTCAGATATGAAAAAGCTAAGGGACCAGTGTCCCTTGGATTATCAATCTTCATTGATGAAATCATCAGAAAAGTTGAGTCTCAGTCATCAGTAAGACCTCGAACGGTTTCTACAAGAAATCCCACTATAACCCTTCAAGCCACAGGATCACCATCCTTAGCTGATGCTGAGATTCATATTAAAACTGAAGGGTCTGAAGAGAGTTTTCAGAACACTAAAAACTTACAGCCTAACCCTTTACAAGAAGGGAATTCTTCTAGCCTCCATGAAGGAGAAGGAGAAAGAAGTAGTGCTGAAAAGTTTAAATCATCAAGACCAAAATCTCCTGAAGTAGTAATTGAACAGAGGACACCTGATGAGCCCCAAAAATGTACAATTATTTGGGCTCATTCAACTTCCTAATTTGGCTTAGTCCACCATTCTCATTTGTTTATTGCATGTTTTTGATTATTTTTATGTTAATAGAGTGAATTTGGTTATTCATTATGCCAACAAGTCTAATGGGTGCTTTGTGTAGCCTTGTTGGTCAACTTGGAGACAAAATTGAAGGTCTTAATGAGCACTTGGCAGCCAAATTCGTGGGAGAACAAGCTAGAGGATTTGTAGGAAGGTGTCCCCCTCATTTATGGGTCCTTACCTCGAATTCTCCACCATCAGCTCGGAGTTCAAAGGCCACCAAATCAATGAGCACAAGGGCAGCCAAGCAAGTCAAGTTGGACTGTTGTTAACTACAAGTCTTGGGTAGCCAAGTCCCTAACTTTTAGGAGGACTGTTGGGTCCTCAAATTGTATAA
>APFE030374645.1:0-14317 GCA_000404065.3 Pinus taeda
TAATAGTAATTTTTAAGCTCCAGGTTTATGATAACCATGGTATTGACCCATGGTATTCATGTGAGCATAGACTATTTAAAGGGGAAATTCTATCATCTCAGATCCATCTTAATTCTGGATCTACCAAGTGCTTAGAGGGATAAATAGATTTCATCCCCCTAAGAGTGGTAGATGTGGAGTTAAGATGGATATAGGTTGGTTTTTATGATAATGAAGATATTAAATAGACTTAGGAAATTATATTGTAAAAACGTCTTAAGGTGAATGGTTAAAGCATAGGCATTGGAAAAGTATATTTGTATACTTCTGTTTTAAATTGAAACAAATCCAGGGCTAAAAGGAATGAAATCCAGGGCTAAAAGGAATGGATTGATTGCACTAGTCATCCTTCTATAACTTTCCAACATATGCTGGAGTAAACAGATTGTAATTTGGGTAATTTTTCTAATTGCAAACGGGAATATACTTGTGTATTGGTTGGGTGGTTACGAGGTCACTAGAAGTGGAGTAAACAGATTGTAATTTGGGTAATTTTTCTAATTGTAAACAGGAACATACTTGTGTATTGGTAGGGTGGTTATGAGGTCCCCATAAGTGTTGAATTTGAATTTTTCTTGGTTTTATATATAGTATTAGGTTTTTTCTCATGCTTTCTGTGAATGGCACGAGTGAATTTTATTTTACACCCACTAGATTATCGATATGTAATTTCGGTAATTTTGATTTCAAAAGATATTTTAGAGAAATGCAATGATTTCATTTGTGTATTCAATAAACACAAGATTTCATAATTGAGTAAAATATTCGCCATGCCTGGTGAGAGATTCGCCAAAAAATTATATATACATATCACATTATTGATAAAATCACCTTCCATTTTTCCTATATACCATGGAGATTCGCCCATTTATTATACATGTAAATTTAGGGGGGGTTCTTAAGAAGGGATATATGTCCAGGTATCCGAATAAAAAATTGGGCTCCAATGCCCACAGTATATGGTGTACTACATCACCTACAAGATCATCAGTAGATATAGGAATGGAACAAGTGGCCATGTAATTAACTTATGGCAGGGGTGATACTGCTTGCATATAAAAACCACTTAGAGATGATGGTTGATTAGGAGTTGATTTAGGACCAGTGAATGTAAGTCGATCAATGATCACAATGCTTCCTTCATGTGGAAAACACATCACTCGAAAGAGAGAAGAGACAAGAGCTCCCACGACATAAACATAGTAATGACCAAGGAGTAGATTAAAATATAAAGGGCCTTGGTCAACCATCACATCTATATAGAAAATCTTTCCTCCCAAAGTAATATGTAACTTAGGAAGGATCCCTAATGTTTGACTAGTTCCTCTGTTAAAAGCTAACATATTGTGGGTGACGAGGACAAGCTAAGGAGAACCCAAAGCTTTCCAAGAAGTTGAGGAGAGAATACTAACAGATGTGCCCTCGTCTATGACTATGCTAGGTATAACCATATGGTAAGCCTATATTGTAATCTAGAAAGGCACATAAGATGGAAGGTGATATACTTCCAGTCGACTCTAATCAAAATAAGTGACTAAACTACTTGGAGGGGGTATCGTAGGAACATGAGAGATGCTCTCTTTCTCTATGGGAAAAGGAGAACTACTCTCATGCACCTCGGGAATGGGAGGATTTCCCTTTAATTCATTTGAAACTAAAGAAACTACAAGAACCTGAGAAGTATGGGGTTCACTATCTACTGGAAAGGTACGGTTAACCAAAGATGGATCCAAGTTAACATATTTCTCAACCAATGCTTGACCAAGAACGGACTCATGAGACTCACTTTCAGAGAGAGTGGGGTTGTCCAAAGATGAATTTTGATCAATCACTAGATCAACTAGTGAAGGATCGGGGGAAAGATTTCAATACTGAGTCGGAAGACGAGGTTGAGAAGATGTAAGGTTTTTTAACTCTTTGGAAGCTTCATCCATAAGAGCAAAAAGTTGAATGGGATGATTACATTCACACAGCTTACAGGGTAATTTGACTTTTCCCTTTTTCCCATGGTGTTTACTGTCACTTGTTGATGGTTTATCACCAAAATTATTTCCAAAGGCTAATGAAAAAGGTTGATGTGAACCTGTAGACTACACTTCTAAGAGATTGGGAATACCAAGGAAACTCTGAAGAAGGTGGTCACCCTTACATAACATGCAAGGGAACTTTACTTTCCGAGGCTTGTTGGAAGATTTTTCTTCATTAGTTGCATCAGTAACAATAGTTGTTTGGTTTCCCCCTTGACTATTTAGCCTCTTCTTCTTCATCTTCATAATCTTCTTCTTCTTCTTCTTAGCTTCCTTGTTAGTAGAATCCAGGCATTCAGCAGGCAAAGAGGAAGAATGAGGTGAAGAAATAGGTGAAGAAGGTGAGGGGTCAACTTTAGGATCAAAATGAGGTTGAAGTTGTTCAATTCAAGGAGAACTCGGCTGAAAATAATTTTGGACACTCGCAACCACCGAGGTTGAAAATAACCAAACTAGTAGACCAATGGTCAATCTAGGAAGGGACAACGTCACCATATTGGGAGCACCAGTATTTCCAAAAGGAGGAAAAGAACTAGTATTCCCATCAGAGGGGTTTCCTTGGCTGGTAGACTAAAGAAATGTTGCCATTGGTACCAACCTAAGATCTACTAAGGAGTATTTCCACAGGAAGGATGTTGTTCTGCGGTCAATTAATTTTTAGATTTTCAAACAAAAACTTTTCCTTTTCTTGTTTTAAGAGTTGAGAAAAGGATGAAAAGGTGACTCTAGTAGCTTCCGTTCATTTAGCGAGCTTGAAAGGACAAGTGCTTGATGATATTTTCAAATTTAAAGAGTCAAAAAAAATCGAAAAGACCACTCAGGTAACTCTAGGCAAAAGTAGTACCAAGTAACCATGAACTACAATATACACCTCAATAAAAAAAATTACGAAGGAATTGACGTATGTCCAGGAAATCTCCCCAAATGTTGTGTTCAGTGTATCACGTTTATAAGGTGGAAGACTCGACTTCCTATGGATAAAGGTTTGCAACCTATGAGGATCTCCCTTTATATACTCGACACATGGGGAGCACAAGTCTGTGTTATTGCTATCTAATGAAAAATTGGATGATAACTTCTGAGCTTTATATACATTGGAACACGTCTCTATCCTAGACCACTAAGTATGAACGTTAATGTTTCAAATGCTCCTTATATTAATTGATACATTTTAGAGTTAATCTTCAATTATGTTTCAGTTTTAAGGCTCAAAACGATGCCACTTGAACACTTATGATGCAACTATATGAGAAAAGGAAAAAATTTTATTTCAATGGAAGCTAGACTAATCAAGGGAAGAAATTTCAATCAATAATGCATCAAGCAAAAATTTCTTCCACTAAATTTCATTTTCATCTTCCAAATGAAAAGCCAAAATTAAAAATGATTTTCACTTTTCACTATCCTAAATGCAACTTTTCGGAAGAAAAATGATTTTACTTTACAAAGATTCACTTATATGAATTATGCTTTTCTTTTCATTTTGAATGATTTGATGCACCTAATACAGTTTTTAGCTTTCAATCACTGAAAAATGTGATCTATATGATGAATCTAAAAAAATGTAACTTTTCAATGCAAATAATATATTGCATTTTCACAAAAAGTAAATTTCGAAATACAAGATAAAACAAATGCAAAATGATGTTTCCAATGATTTCCACAGAAAACAACACTCAATTAATCAACAAAACAAGCATCTCAACGACACCCACAAGTAGCAAGTGTTGACCAATTGACTAGAAATCCTAGAACTAAATCAGATTTCACTCCAAAGCCAATGAGACAAATTTTGTAAATTAATCAACACAATCAATCAAAAACACCATAGACACTCTGGAAAATCACTGATAGAGGACAAAAAGACTGAAAAAAAGAATAAAAACCCTATTTTCTCTTATTCTTTGGGATCATTGCACTTGTCGAAGGCAAAACAACAATAATTGTGACTGTAATTAAAACATCTGCGATGTCATCGTGACTGTGGGAGGCAAAACCGTGATGGGCGAGAAAAATGAAGAAGAAATAAAAAATCTTCAAGACCAGACAAAAATCAATGTCCTCAAGCAATCAACAACAAGTGAAAATAGTTACTGAAAAGAAAACAAGCTATAAAAATGACGGTTGGTCAAACTCATCACAAATTGAAGGTGAAGGATTGAATGGAAAGGGTTATAGCTTCCCTAGTGGAGTTGCCATTTTATTGTCTAGGTAAATCCTCTCTACCGACAGAGATGATCCCTCTAGCCCAATGAGTGGGTCTAGCAACCTAAGTGACAATCTACCAAACACTTTCCTATGTTGCAATTGAAAATAGAGATGAAGAACCTTGTTAGGTAAACTTGACTCAGGATAGAGTCAAAAGTTGAAGAGGTTAAATAGTGATGGTTTTGGGGCACATGGTATTGTGCATCCATGGTATTCTGCCCGTGGTATTATATGTAATGGAGCCTATAAAAGAATGGAAGGATTTCATTGTAATGTATGGCCTGGAGGTGAGCGGTGAAGGCTCACTTGGCCGGATTGGCCAGGGTTTTGGCCACGGATAATGAAATTTCATTATGATTGGGTTTTTCCCCGGATTTGGGGTTTTCCCGATAAACATGTGTATTTATGTGTTTATGGTATTGCTGGTTAATTTTTATAATTATTTCTCTCAGTAATTCTCCGTAATTAATTTGTGTTCTTGGGTAAATTTCTTAACAATTGGTATCAGAGCCATGCCCCGAAGTTAGCCAAGTGGATGAATCCTCGGAATGTCGAACGAAGGTGGTGGGCCCCGGTAATATCACGATGGGATCCGTGGATGAGCTCGGTTAAACAGGTGGTGTGCTCCGGATTCTTCATGGACGTGTCCTGCTCCCAACACGGTGAAGAGGAGTTGACCTGGGATAGAGCAAGCTCTCGAGGCAGGTGGTGTTCCATGTAAGGCGTGTGCTTCCAACGCATTGGAGCGGAGAATCCTGGTTGGTAGAGAGTGGACGGATGGATAATCGTTTGAGGGGAGGCTCAATGGTCCTTTGTTCGAGGGGGGGATTGTTGGGTATACGACCAATAGTCCCACATTGACTAGAAGTGGGGAGGATCATGGGTATATAAGGATGGACAAATATCTCCATTGGTATGAGGCCTTTTGGGGTAAGTCCAAAAGCAAATCCATGAGGGCTTAGGCCCAAAGTGGACAATATCATACCATTGTGGAGATATGTGATTTTGGTCGTATACCCAACACATGATTCACTAAAAGAAATTTCATATAAACAGTTTACCTTCCAGCTCAAAGCATCTGCCATTTGCTTTTCATTTTGAATGTTTGATTTTGAAATTGAATTCACTTAGGAAATCGGCCCAACGAGCTTGCCTGTCATTTAAAGTTGGTTGTTTGAAATAATTAATCAGACTATGGTGGTTAGTCATCAACAGAAATTTCTTACCTAACAGGTAATGTTGCCACATTTTTAAGGCATGAATGACTGCAGTTAGGTCCAAGACATATGCTGAGTACTTTTGTTCATATTCTTTAAGCTTCCTAGATTTGTAGGCAACCACTCTACCTTCTTGCATTAATATGCCACCCACACCTTCCTTACTGACATCCGTACAAACCACATATTCTTTGTTGGGATCAACAATGCTCATAATAGGTGCTATGGTAAGAAGATGCTTGAGCTGATCAAAGCTCCTTTGATAGTTGGGGGTCCATTTGAAAGCTTTGCCTTTCTTTTGTAGAGAGGTGATAGGATATGCTACTCTTGAGAAACCCTCCACAAATCTCCGATAGTAACCTGCTAAGTCCATAAATGATCTTATGTCAGCTACATCCTTTGGTATTAGCCATTCCATAATGGTTCATATCTTTTCCGAATCTACAACAATTCCATCCTTGGTGATGACATGTCCCAAGTATTGGATTTGCTCCTTAAAGAAGTCACATTTATTGTACTTTACATATAGTTGGTGTTCTATTAGGACTTGAAGAACAATACGGAGATGTTCCTTATGTTATTCCACATTCCGAGAATAGATTAGTATGTCAGCAATATAGATTAATACAAATTTATCTAGGAACTAATGAAATATGATTTTCATGAGACACATGAAAGTTGTTGGGGCATTAGTTAGTCCAAATGGTAAAACACAAACTCATAATGTCCATAACGCGTCTTGAAAGAAGTTTTTGCAATATCTCCCTCTTTTATTCTGATTTGATGATACCCAGAGAAGAGATCCATCTTTGAGAATACAACTACACCTTTCACCTATTCAAAGAGCTCATCTATGCGGGGAAGGGGGTATTTGTTTTTAATGGTCAGCTTGTTTAGCTAGCGGTAATCCATGCACATTCACAAGGTTCCATCTTTCTTTTTAACAAATAATACCAGAGCTCCCCAAGGAGACACACTGGGACGGATATACTTCTTATCAAGAAACTCTTGGAGTTTCATTTTTAATTCTATTAGCTTAGGTATGCTCATTTGGTAAGCTGCCTAGGAAACTGGAAAAGCTCCCGGAATCAGCTCAATAGTAAAATCTATGTCACTTTTTGGGCGTAGGCATAGTATTTCTTCAGGAAATACATTTGGAAAATTGTGTATCACAGGTATGTTCTCTAGTGATACAGATTTATCTTTAGAGTCATCATACCATACTTGTATTGCATAAACTTGACAACCTTTTTTTGATCCATTTGGCTAATTGGGAGGCTGTTGCTGTCCTTAATTGCAGAGGTTTCTAAAAAATGGCCATACGAGCCTTAAAATTGTAATTATACTTGTACAGTTGGAAATACTTGTTCATATTAATTAACCATGCTTTCATAGCCTCTTCTTGCTCCCCATCAAAGAGAGAAGGCTTGATTTTACGAAACTCTCCTTGGAGTTCAATTTTTTGTTTCTTTTGCATCTCGTGATCAGGCACGTTTCCTAATTCTTCCTCTTGGTTTTCTTCTCCTTATTTTGTTTCCATATTTTTAGTTCAGAACTCTTGTCCCCAAGTCATGTGCCCGTGCTCCAGACTAGGGACTAGTGGTCGATGATTCTCTCTATCCGTCAGGCTTTTTAGAATATTTTCTTGTTCTTGCATCAATCTTTCGTTGTCTACCCAGAGTCGGGCCATCTCACCTTTCAATTCTTAGATAGTTGTCCAAATGTCTGCATTGGGATTTTACGTATCATCGCCCAGCTGCACCCAAACCTCAGGATTGCCTTCTTGAGATCATGTTGGTCCTGTTCCTAATATGAAACCATGTGGTAAATTCCCAGCTCACCTCATGCTGACTATCTGTAGTCTCCTACGTGCACATCACTGATTTTGTTATTCCTTATTCTAGAGGCCTCAGTTTTGGAACCTGCGCACTCTGATACGATATGTAACACACCCATCTATTAAAATTTATATATAAAAAAAAAATCTTAATATAAGTCACCCCAAAAATATAGATTTATGTTAAAAGAAACATTGTCATTATTAAAACTACTATGAATTATTTATAAGCACCAATGACAAGCTCTATTTCCATATTCATATGAAAATAAAGGATTGGATTTTAGATACTATGAATAATTTATTTGATGATTATGGTAGGATTTGGTTGCACGCGGCATTGATTTCAATATTTATACAATCATGTGTATTTAAACGTTTTGGTACATTGCTAGCCTATTCACTAAATGAAAACAGGCCATAGCCTTGATTCTTGCCATAGGAGCGCATAATAAATTATTGCTCTGGTTGTCCAGGTCTTGGTGGCTGCCTGAAGGTCACCCATTTCTCCATATCCAAACTTTAACCTCGAGATCAGGCTCCTCCATCGACGGTTCACCATGGCTTGCTGGATCGAATGGTCCTCGGGATGTCTGTCCTTCATTTCTCAGCGGTGTGGTTTCATTCTGTGATTTTTTCATTCTAGAATTTTTGAGGGGTTATGGATTTGCTCTATTCTTTGTTGTTTGTTTCCGCCTACAATCCTAGTTCACTGGATTATTCGCTCCATGTCTTGACATCTTGGTAATACTCTGGATTATTCTCTCTCTCTCTCTCTCTCTCTCTCTCTATATATATATATATACTATATACTATATAATATATATATATATATATATATCTATCTATCTATCTATCTATCTATCTATATATATAATATATATTATATATAATATATATATATTATATTAATTCCCAAACAGGCAACAAAAAGCCATCAAAAAGACACTAACCCTATCCAAAAGTTATATTACCCGTCACTAGATTTGAGAGGCCAGAAAGGTCAACAAGTGAAAAGCATAATTGGAAAAACACATATGTTACTAGTATTTGAGAGGGTGACTATAAAATTAAATATATTCTTTTATATTTATATAAAAATATTTAATAATACTATAATATTAGAAATTTTAAATAGACATTCCATACTAAATAAATGGTAAAAAGAAAAAATAGTAAAAAAGTGAATTAAATAAAGAAAATGGTAAAAAGAAAAAATGAGTTTTGAATTTAATATTCATTTTATAAAAGTTTATAAATTTTTTATATATAACTTCATATAATTTAAATCTATATATATATAATATATATAATATATATATAATATATATTGATTTTACAAAAATAACAATGATAAATTATTTATACATAAACAATAATATTGTTGCTTTATCTAAAGTTGTTGCTAGATGATTGATCCTGGGGAGATTGGTGTTGATCACTACTTTCAGGATTTGTAATTTCATGGAAAATTTTAAAAATGGTATATTCATTAAATATTTGATAACATTTATGGGACAATACATCTACATTAATTTTTTTTTTTTTTGCATGTTGCTCATGAGCACCCTGGTCAGTGAGTGATCGCTACGTCCATGGAAAAATCTAGGCAATAGCTAGGCTAAATTGCCCCTCGGCCTACTGCAAGACCTGACCCCAAGGGCTTCGGGTAGATTCGACCCTGTGACCTCCCGATGGCGAGGCACGGCTTTTGACTAACTGAGCTAACCCTTGGGGCTTGATACATCTACATTATTTATATAATAAACCAGTTAATTAAAATATTAAGTATCATTTGAGTAGGTTTAATGGTTAAAAAAGTTACACGCTCAAATTTAAAGAACGATATAAAAAATTGGAGTATGTGCACCTCAACTTTAGGTGTACTGGAGCCCTCAACTTGGATCTCATTGACTCAACTTATTCCTTCTACAGGCTCCATCATTCTTGTTTTACAACATCATCATTGTCTAGATAAACTTCACCATTTTTGCTTAAGTAGAGCTATAGAAAAAGGTTGAGTATTTGCACCTCAACTTTAGGTGTACTGGAGCCCTCAACTTCGATCTCATTGACTCAACTTATTCTCTCTACAGGCTCCATCATTCTTGTTTTATAATGTCACCATTTTCTAGATAAAATTCACCATTGTTGCTTAAGTATTTTCTTTTTATATGTTTGTTTTACTCTAGGCACTCCTCTCCTACAATCAACCCCATCCTATATCTCCACTCTTGTAAATAAATTTAACTTGATGAGGTTAATGCATATTTTTTTTGTATGCTCCAATTATGATATAGATTGAAGCAACTCTAGAGGAACTTGTACCGATGTGTTTTCTAGTGAGCACTGGAGAATGGAAAAAGAAGAGAGGGAGCCTTGGCAGGACTGTGTGAATTGCTAAGACAAGGCCTAAAGGTAAATCTTCATGTGTAGTTAGAGACTGGTCAGGTTTTCTTAGTCAAGCAATGAAGAAATTTCTTGCAATTGAAATGGTTGGTTTTCTTCCTAGAGCATGTTAACAACAACATTTTATCATGACTCTTTAGAAGGTTAACGAAAATAGTTTATCATAACTAGTTAGAAGGTTAACAACAATAGTGTATCATAAATTGTAATTGCTTCTACATAGCTATGTTAACTCATATTCGTTGGATTTCTCAAGCAAGTTCCTTTCACTTGTATGATTTTTGTCTTGGTTGTTTCTGAAGAATAAACTGAGAGAGGGCCACACCATACCATACAATGTGCTCATTGTAGATTTCAAGGTTGGTGGGTGGGGATTGTTAATTGAAGGCTACTATGTTGTTGAGATTTCTATATTGTTTTGATTCTGATTGAGTTGCCTAAGCACTGGATTGAAAATTGATAGGTAGGAGTGCTATGTGAAGAGTGACATAATGTTTATGAGTGCTATATGAAGAGTAGCATAATGTTTATGAGTCAATTTCACTAAGAACAAATTGTTTCCTTTTGTGAAATATAGGCTACTAAATTTCCTTCAATTAGGCACCAATTGAAGAATTGAAAATTAGGTTCAGGCTTGTGTTTAATACTTATTGGTTCTTCTTGTACTCGGGTAGGATCAACTTCCTACAATATTTGTCAAGATACTTTTTTGTCCAACCACTGTTTATGTTTTGCAAAGATAATATGTAAATTAAGTAAAAATATATGATAATTCTCCATATTTGTTACCTTGAGAAAATAGCATAAATGAGTATAAATATATACATTGAGACTTAGAGATATATAAAATTTTAAAAACATAAAAATATACACTAAAAACAGTTAAATTTAATATATCAATTTTTCTTTGTTTAATTTTAAAATATTTTTTTTTTCAATTTAAAAATCCTATTTAACTCTCTTTGTAACTTTTGGGGCAATTACTGTATATGATTTATGATTATTATAATGCTTATTATATGTCATGCATATAAACAATTCTAGTTAATAAAATTAATATTTAATGAAAAATAAGAATTCAATGTTTTGTAGGTCAATTTAATAAAAAATCAATGTTTTCTAGGTTGATTTTTTTTGGTATTATTTATTCCTTCATCGAAAATTCACAACGAGGGTAATCAAGAAGTAAAATTAATGATGCCAAAGTTTGTTAATTACAATTACACGAATATACATGAATATTTTGAATAGCTCAAGGCTCCTTATTTTCAAATTACAAAACCAACCTTTACGTACCTCAACGTCCTCCTCTTCCTCTCGGCTTTTATTTCTCTTCCTCTTATCCTCTACTTACCGTGTCTTACATTTCCTCTATTTGTCGTGTCTTCATCCTTTTTCTACGATGTCACACTGTGCTCTGACCAACTGCCATTAGCGATGAATTCAAGAAAATAGCAAGAAGTTTGATACGCTCATCCATTCCATGATCATCCAATCAATAAATGGTTGAGGGGTTGTAGCTTCAGTTGTCATATTGCAACTGCCTCCTCATAGAATGACGAGTGCTAATGTAACACATCCATCTATTAAACTTTATATATAAAAAAAAAATATCTTAATATAAGTCACCCCAAAAATACACATTTATGTTAAATGAAACATTGTCATTATTAAAACTACTATGAATTATTTATAAGCACCAATGACAAGCTCTATTGCCATATTCATATGAAAATAATGGATTGGATTTTAGATACTATGAATAATTTATTTGATGATTGTGGTGAAATCTAGTTGTACATGAAATTGATTTCAATATTTATACAATCCTGTGTATTTAAACATTTTGGTACATTGTTGGCCTATGCACTAAATGAAAATAGGCCATAGCCTCGATTCTCACATCTAGGAGTGCATGCATAATTACTAATCTGTCTATCCGGGTCTTGGTAGCTGCTTGAAGGTCACCCATCTATCCATTTCCAAACATTAACCGTGGGATCAGGCTCCTCCATTGACGGTTCACCATTTCTTGCTGGATCGAACGGACCTCGAGATGTCTGTCCTTCATTTCTTGGCGGTGTGGTTTCATTCTATCATTGTTTCATTCCAGAATTTTCAAGGGGTTATGGCTTTGCTTTCTTCTTTGGTTTTTGTTTCCACCTGCAATCCTAGTTCACTGGACTATTCGCTTCGAATCCTGGCATCTTGGTAATACTCTAATGGTCCCGAAGCCGCTTCAATGCCCTGGGACTCAATCTGCAGAGGCAAGGTTTGCAACATCGTTTCCAAAGGTAAGAGTTTAAGGTTTTTCCCGTATAATACCCTTTTTTTATCAGGGTTAGTATTATTATTACAGTCACTATTTCTTTTTCATATTCTAACACAGAATTCTTTAGTACGATGTGAGGTTTGTTTCTCGGAACAAGAGTTTCGGCTTGGCACTATGGAAAAACCCTCCTACCGGCTTCATCGTTTGTGACCAGCTCCTGGTATTATAACTTACTTTAGATCTTTCTAGGGCAGGGTTTTATGACCAAGTTTCCAAGTCCAAATGACCATGATATTAGTTCTATATTGAGTTTTTGAGGCCGCTGAAGCCGTGGCTGCACTGTTAGTTTTTTATTTCTTATTTTAGTATTTTGTTTGAGGCTTTAAAAACCTTATGGCTTTGGCCGAATGTTGAAGGTTTTGGCACTGCGTTCAAGCCGCCATCCATGGTAATATACAAACATTTTGGAACATTTTAAAATGCATGAATGGAGCTTATTGATACAGAATTTCTTATTGAGACGAGGGTTTTCATAATTTAATTGTAGAGTTTTAGATTGTTTTCCATGTTTATTCAAATGCTGAGTTTGGAAACTGAGAGTTATACTTTCTCAATTTATTTAGAGTATTTGGTTTACGCTTTCATTCTATACAAAGTTTTATTGTAGCTCAGAATTGTGTGCCTCAATTTGTTCTGCACTATTTCATTTATAGCATGGTAAATTCTCTCAACTTGTTATGATTTAAAGGAATACGTCTTGACGGCTTCTTTCGAAGCTTGAAATGTTAAAATTTTGATATCTGGGCTAAGACTGTAATCTTTTTGTTTTTTAAATCTCCAGAAGTCAATTCTTCTTATCTTACATATTGATTCGTGAGCTTAGATTCTCTCTAGTATTCTTTGTTTGTAGTCATGGATCTTTTCATAATTAAATAATGTATTTGTCATGCATCAACTAGGGTTTAATGCATGTAATGATTATGGTACAGAATTGTGAACAGTTTTGAATGTGCTGATCTTTAAGCATAATATATTTATTTTATTATTATTATTATTATTTATTTTTATTTTTATTATTTATTTTTATTTTTTATTTTTTATTTTTTATTTTTTTGGTTGCGCATTCCGCATAGATCTTGTTTACTTTATCTATCACTCTTTGGAGTTATTTCGGTTGAATGAATCTCCTTCAGTTGAAAGATGAATTTAACTATTTTTCTTGATTTAAATAAAAGGTAACATAGAGGATTTACCCTATCTGGTATTGCAATAGTAATGTTTACAGGAATCTTACCATTTTCCATTTTTTCTTCTCCATCTAAGTTCTTTGCTAATTCTACTGATATTCTTTTAATAGTTTCTTTTTCTGAATATAATAAGGGTTTTTCCTTAGTTTTCTATTATTACTCTACTCTTACTCTTTAATGAAATATTTCAAAATAAAATAAGAAAACCCTAATGTCATACTTCAAGAAATAGGAAACCTTGCATATAATTCTTTCAACAGTAATTTATAGATATTATCTCTTAAAATTAGCCAATTCTGCCAAGCTATTGTTCTTAGATTAAGAGATTAACTAATACAAGAAATTCTTTACTTATCTATTTACGCTGTCTAGAACTAAGTCTAAAACAAGACTTGCACTTTAATTTTCCTCCCTGTCGTGAGATTACCTGCTTTGGTAAATCTCCCCTCGTGCTACTCCTGATTTCAGGAATTCTCTCTCTCCTCAGAGAACTTAATGTTTACCAGCTATCTAGTCTTAACCACACATAGCCGTCACAGATTGCCTGACCCTGCAGCATAGTCTCCTTCCATCCCTCTGATCTCAGATACCTCTATCCTCTTTATCCTTTCAGTAAAAATACTCTACGATTTAGTTTTGGAAAGGATAACTGTCTCCATAACTAATTACCTAGTAAAACAGTATTTACCCATAACTACAAAATTTATTCTTCCATAACTAAATTCCAAAAATAGTCTATAATTTAAAAATAGTAATACTCTATTTGGTTGAAGTAAAAAATAAATATTTACATTAATGGGGGATATTACATCTTGCCCCCCTAAAATGGAACATCGTCCCTATGTTCTCTTCCTGCAAATAGACCCGGAAAGTTTTCTTTCATGACCTGTTCATCTTCCCAGGTGGCATCTTCCAGCCCATAGTGTTGCCACTGCACTTTAACCTGGGTGAAAACTTGTTTCTACAATGTTACTTCTCTCCGATCTAGTATAACCAGAGGTTTGACCTGAACATAGCAACAAAAAGTGTTAAATCATTAACCAGTTTATCTAACACATTTG
>APFE030374658.1:0-46599 GCA_000404065.3 Pinus taeda
ACGTGTGCACGCTTTACTGCCTTGAAGTGTGTGCACTGGGGGTACGCACCTCATGAATGGGTAACCTGCGTGTCTGGACGCGGTCCCTGCACGGCGTACCCGCGGGTACGCATCTTCTGAACTTTTCTCCTGCGTACTTCTTAATTCTCATCATATTGAGAGCCATGCCATGGGTGTTGCCATCAAGTACAACATCTGTAACATATAACCATACCAGAAACATAATGCCAACAGTTTAAGGGGTGGGCCACCCAATGTAGACCCGACCCCCATTTCACACATATTTTGGTATTAAAATATATATATAGAGGGGCGGGATTTGATACCCCGACCTCTCCTTAACCATTTCCCCATTTTGAAAATGCGTTGACCAATTACAATGGTAATTCCATCGAAATTCTTATATAAACAGTCAGTTTTACCTATGCACACAGTTCGAGACAATGATAGACTACATGCATGGTTTTCAAGGTAGAATGCAAGCATGGATTTTGAGGCAGTGAATTAATTAATATTTTAATGCAGGAACCATGAATTTTGCAGGAGGGAAAAATTCTCACTTTGTCAGAATTTGACAAATTTTATATGGTTTTTATACCTCTCATCGCCACGAACACAATGGTGTTGCTCGTTTCTTCATCAGAGGTTTGCATTTTCCAGTCATTTCCAGAATGCACGTGGGACGATGATTTCAGCAAAAACAGGGAGTGGAACCATGAGCCATGAAATTTTCCCGAGGTAAAATTTTGACATTTCATAATATAGTCAAGTTTATAATTGTTTTTCATGGTTTTCCACAGGGATCGCAACGGTGAGATCATATTTTCCATTTGAATTGCAGATTTTCAATCCATCCATGGAGTAGAATCTTTGAGGAATCTCAGGGGAATCTAAAAGATTCCTTGAGCCCATAATTCTCAACTTCTCAAAATTCGGATTTTGGACAGTCGATTCAGCACTACTCGACGCCACAAATCTAATGGTGTCTTCATATTTCTTATTCTCTCATTTCTTCTTCTAGTCACTTTACTATGTGCCAGTGTAGATGTCCACATTCTTGTGCGAGCATCCATATTCATACGATCGATGCCTTAAGAGCAATGGTCCGAGCAACTTCAGCAATGTGACATCCACTTCTTCAGAAAACCCTTGGTTGTGAGGTGTATGATGTGTTCATGTACTTCTTCTTTCTGCATTATGTTGCACAAATCCTTGATTAATGTTGATGCATGATCTTGTTTATTACATGTTGTCATGATTCCTTGCTTGATTTGATGCGGAATATTCTATGTGATGTACTTGCTATCATAACTCTTCATGTTATGTTTTGAGATTCCTTGTTGTATGCTATTGGGATACTCTTATTGTCGTCATGCATGTTTTATTTTGACATCCTTTTTGTGCCATGCTGGCAGGATGTTCATCATGCATGTTTTGGTGTCATACTGATAGGAGTCTTTTGATTGAGAATTCTTGTAGAGGAATATCTCTTAGAGCCACTCCTGCGTGAGGGCATTTTTCCTTGTATGACCGCGACATCATCTCTGTGTACATCACCATTAGTGACAACACTTAATGCAGTGGCCTACACCATCTTGATATCGGGGCCCGGAGAGGTAGTCCCTCATGGACAAACTCCATTATCAACGCTTATTTTTTCATGTGTTGATGATTGTTATGTTCCTCTTCTTTTTCGCATGCAGATGTATTTGTTAATGTTCTTTTAAAAAGCAATTTTAACACATCACAAAAGTAAAAGGTCTTGGAAGGGTCCTTCTTCACACCTAGACCTGGATCAAGTGGGATCAAAGCGGTCTTTGCGTTGATGTGAATTGCAATGTGAACAATGACAGAGGATGAAAGAGCAATGTACGAGACCATGCTTAACATTTCCAAGAGACTAGAAATTGTGTATGAAAGTCTACAGAAAGAGACAGAGAAAAAGGAGCAATTGCAACTTCAGTTGCAACCCACATAAGAGGCCATGGAAGAACTAAAGCAAAAAAAACATAATATTCAAATAGAGAATGATGAATTGAAGATGCGCTTACATGAAGAGAAAGAGGAAAAACAAAGTTTGCTACGACAACTGCAAGTAAAGGATGAGGCCTTGGAAAAGCTGCAACGTGACTCATGTGAGGTAAAAAGTAGTTCTCCATCTTCACGCATGTTTCTTGATGATGATTTCATTGTGTTTGAAAATCATACCACAGAAATTGGCTCCAAACTATTGAAGAGAATGGGGTATGAAGGAAAAGGCTTGGGCGTTAATGGCCAAGGCATTGTCAATCCCATCAAAGTAGAGGAATTACCATGTCAAACATGACTTGGGTATGTCAGTGGGAAGGCGCTCATAAAATTAGCGAACCACCAACAATGGATGATGAGAAACCCTCATCAGTTCTTTCCAAATCAAAAGAGAAGGTAAAAGATGTTGATTTCCTTTCAATTTAACCCTCACATAGTATGATGTCTATTGGAGATTTGGAGATCCCAATTACAGGGACAAACATGAGGCTCCTTACAAGGATGAGGCACGAGGAGAAAGAACTTGGTGCTAATAACCAAGGCATCACTCAACCTTTGGAGGTTGTGCATGAACATTGATTTTCAGGCTCAAGATACACTAAACGAGAGTGCTCAAAGGTGTTAGATTTGTATGAGGCATCGTTGAGGAAAGAGAATGTTGGGAAAACATCCCCATCATCCCATGGCAGTTTCCATTGCAGGGAGAGAGCTGAGACAAGCTCTCATCGCCATACTGACATCAGAAACAGAAAAGGAAGATATAATCACTTTTGATCTTCAAATGTTCATTTTGATTATTATCATGTTGTTAATAATGAACGAAGATCAAGGCATCGAAAAACATGTACTTTTGTGGTCTACCTAAACATACCTTTTCTAAGTGTTGGAAAAGAATGACAGCACTCATGAGGCATGAAAGAACCTCTCAACAGCATGAGAAGAAACAGGTTAAGTAGATATGGAAGAAGAAAGCCTACTGTAGTCATTGCGACATAAATGGCCATCAAAGAGAAACTTCTTGAAAGCTCCATCCAAAGAAGTGCCTTAAAGACAAAGCGTCGGTGTATGGACCAGGAAGAGCAGTTGTTCGACAAGAAAAACCACCTCAAGGAGGTGACCCATTCACATTGATAAGTGAAAAATAGTTTTTTTTGACATATTTTAATTTCATGGTCATTCTTTTGTAAATCATTTGTTGCATTTTAAAGTAAAAGTGATGATGTGTTTCCATCACTTGGTCAACAACAATGATGTCTGGTCATTTTTTGAGTTGTATTTTTAGTTGCATGTTAAAACTCTGAAAGTGATGTTATGTTTCCATCACTTGTCAAAACAATAGTTTCTAGTATTTTGAATGTAATCATGTGTTGCAGTGATGATGTGTTTTCCATCACTTTTTTTTTTGAAGCAACAATGATATGTTGGCCTTGTTGTCATAGCTGGGGTATTTCGTCCATCTTGTTGTAAACTTGACCAATAAGTATGTGTTGTAAACTCATGGCAAGTGTGGGACGTTTGGGTCTTTAGTTGGTCATGTCATTCAAAGCATGTAATTTGAAAAACAATGTACTACAGGTTGCAGAAGTAGCAAGTGTCGGCTCGTCGCTTAAGGCTCCAAAGAACAAAGGTGAAGGAGATGGAAGCGAGACCTTTTGAGGACGCTTGTGATGCAAATAGGATACAGAGAAAGATGTTGATTATTTTTCATGCTTTTGGAGGACCAAAAGCTCCTCAGTGGGGGGATTGATCCAGGTGGCTCCAAAAAGACACATCAAACAAAGACGGCTCAAAAATCAAATTGTTTAGATTTTCTCGAAACTAGTTCATGTTAAGTATCTCATCGTCGTGATTGCAGAGGTGCGAATGGCTCATCAAACTGAGCTCGTATGTGAAAGATAAAGCTCTTCAAAGTTTGATATGATAGGGGAAAAGTGGGGCCCACAGTGTACCACATGGCATCCCAGTAAGCAGGTGGGACCCACATGGCAGCCCATTAGCCATTGACACTTGGCATTCTTTCATTGGTCTCCTAAACCTACATAAGAGACAGAATCATTTTTATGGTTATTAAATAACCATGAAACAAAATTCATTTTAATATAGCTATTAATAACTATATAAAAAATATATATATGTGGTTTCGGGATCGGTGGCCACAACCCCTGCCGAACCCTTTAAACAATCAAATCACAACCCTTTTAAACGAAATCGCATAAGTATGTTAAGGCCGATGGCCATAACCCCTACCAGCCTAATCGCAATCGCAATTGATAGAAATCAACATATATTATTTAGGATCAGCGGTCATTACTCCCGTTGAACCCTCCATACATTCTGCGGCATATATGTTATATATATATGGTATATTGGGGCGGGCAAGCCACTGGCGTGGACTCGGCCGACACCCTTATCTATATATGCCAATAATATGCCGTCGATTGTGATGTCATGTAATATATATATATTATATATATATTTATATATATATATTATATATATAATATATATATATATATATATATATATATATATATATATTATATATATATATATATATATATATATTATATATATATAGATATAGATATAGATATAGATATAGATATAGATATAGATATAGATATAGATATAGATATAGATATAGATATAGATATTAGATATAGATATAGATATAGATATAGATAGAGGGGTGGGATTTGATCCCCCGACCCTTCCTTAACCATTTGCCCATTTTGCCAATGTGCTAACCAATTACATTGGTAAGTCTGCCGAAATTCTTATATAAACAGTGAATTTTACTTTTGCACACATTTCGAGATAGAGAGAGACTGTAGGCACAGATTTCGAGGTAGAATGCAGGCATGGATTTCACGGCAATGAATTAATTAATATTTTAATGTAGGAACCATGAATTTTGCAGGAGGGCAAAATTCTCACTTTGTTAGAATTTGACAAATTTTATATGGTTTTTATACCTCTCATCGCCATGAACACAATGGTGTTGTTCGTTTCTTCATCAGAGGTTTGAATTTTCCAATAATTTCCATAATGCACATAGAACTATGATTTCAGCAAAAATAGGGAGCAGAACCATGAGCCATGAAATTTTGCCAAGGAGGTAAAATTTTGACATTTCATAATATAGTCAAGTTTATACTTGTTTTTCATGGATTTCCACAAGGATCACAATGGTGAGATCAGATTCACCATCTGAGTTGTAGATTTGCAATCCATCCAAGGAGTAGAATCTTTGAGGAATCACAAGGGAATCTAAAAGATTCCTTGAGCCCAGAATTCTCAACTTCTCAGAATTTGGATTTTGGATAGTTGATTCAACACTACTCGACACCACAAATCTGATGGTGTCTTTAGATTTATTATTCTCTCCTTTCTTCTTCTAGTCACTTTTCTAAGTGCCAATGCAGATGTCCACATTCTTGTGCGAGTAGTCATCTTCATACGATCGATGCCTTGAGAGAAATGGTCCGAGCAACTTCGGCAATGTGACATCCACTTCTTCAAATGGACCTTGCTTGTGAGGTATATGATGTGTTCATGTACTTTTTTTTTTTTTTCTGCATTATGTTGCACAGATCCTTGATTGATGTTGATGCAGGATCTTGTTTATTACATGTTGTCATGATTCCTTGCTTGATTTGATGCGGAATCTTTTATGTGATGTACTTGTTTTCATAACTCTTCATGTTATGTTTTGAGATCCCTAGTTGTATGCTGCTGGGATACTCTTATTTTCATCATGCATGTTTTGTTTTGACATCCCTTTTGTGCCATGTCAGCGAGATGTTCATCATGCATGTTTTGGTGTCATACTGATAGGAGTCTTTTGATTGAGAATTCCTATAGTGGAATATCTCTTAGAGCCACTTCTATGTGAGGGCATTTTTCCTTGTATGATCGCAACATCATCTCTATGTACATCGCCATTATTGACAACACTTAATGTAGCAGCCTACACCATCTTGACACTGGGGCCCAGAGATGTAGTCCCTCATGGGCGAACTCCGTTATCAATGCTTATGTTTTCATGTGCTAATGATTGTTATGTTCCTCTTCTTTTTCGCATGCAGATGTATTCGTCAATTTTATTTTAAAAAGAAATTTTAACACATCACAAAAGTAAAAGGTCTTGTAAGGGTCCTTCTTCACACCCGAACCTAGATCATTCCTTCAACTCTACTTAATCTTAATGATGATAAAAAATAATTAACAGAGCAATGAAACTTGGAAATATTGTAGAAACATAAATACAGAAACACATAAAACAATATAGACACAGATATATGTGGTTCACCCAATTTGGGCTATGTCCACGAAAAAACAGTCAGTCCTTCCTTTTATATTATCCAGCAAAATCAAGAGATACAACCTACAACAAATCCATTGTAATTTTTTCTTCACTCTAACATTGTCTCCTCTCTCTTTCTTGCTTAGAATAATAATCCACAACCACAATACAATTCCATTATCGGAAAAAACCTTAAATTAATATAACTTCTATTATCAGATAATACACCTAATTATCGGCCTAGATTGACTACGAAATTACAATTTTTTACAAGGAAATTTTTCATCAATTTTTAGCTTCAGGGGTGCTTCCCCTGAACCCCCTGTTAGAAAATTAGAAAGGTAGAAATAATTTCTTATACTTGATCATTACTTGTAAGATTCATGTGTTCTTTTTAATTTTCTTATGTTCTTCTTTTATCTTATTTCATCACATAATTACCAAAACAATAACAAGAAGATCAAGGACACCAGACGTAGGTGGGAAGCCAGGGAAAAACCCCAATCTTGGGGAAAACCCAGTCAATAACTCTTCCTTCAATATTTTTTCTTGAGGTAATCCAAGACTCTTGGCCTAGACATAGAATTCCTCCACACCAAGTCATCCCTTTCTTTTTTCTGTGGATGGCCAGTTTCCAGTACAATCTTCGACCTAGATGCAGCAGTAGAAGCAACAACACTTCGATGAAGTAGTAGCTTCAACCTAGAAACTTTAATATTAATGCAATAGCTTCGACCTTGAAGCACTTAGCTCTTCGACCTTGAATCAACACTTCTACCTTGATTTCATACTTCAACCTTGAAGTCGTACTTCAATCTTGATGTCATAACAAAACTTCTTAATGCCATAATAGAACTTATTGGTGTTAGCACCTAAACCTGCCTTAGGCTGAAGGAAGGCACAATTCAGGGTAACCACAAACCATGCTCAGTCTGGTAGCTAGCCCTACCAGAATAGGAGAGGGCTCTCTCTGTGTCACGCTCAGTGAATAAATAAACGATATGGTCTAAGATGACTTACAGTGAATATTGATTTTAGGATAGTAAATAAATATGCATACAAGAAGCAATTTTTTATAAATGACTGAGTTTCTAGGATGTATGGGACCAACGAGCAACAATGCGCAGAGAATTTAACACAAAGGCATAGATTACTTCGTGAGGCAAGACAGGCGGAAAGTCTAGCAACTAAATTTGAAGTGATGCGGAACAGAAAGATTTTTTAGTAGGGTGAAAAGGGCATAAACACATGAATCCTTTTCAACAGAAGAAGAACACTGAACGTGAAACTTTCTCACAGGTAGAGAAACAAACATGAATTCTACCTTGTCTTACTTCGAAAATTTCACTGAAAATGAATATGAATGAACTGTGAAACATAACGAAATACATATGTAACATAAAGAGAAAAAATTTGCTACACTCACAACCACATGAATCTCATGAAACAAAGCCGCTGCCTTTCATTAATCCTCTGTCAAAATATACAATGAAGAGCTGAGTTTCTCTCCCACAGTCTCCCAGAAATTTCAAGCCAACCAACCATTTGCAAATGGTTTGCATACAATAAATAGACTATGCCATGAGGAAATAGAACGACCAAGAGTTGGGGAGTTTTTCGAATCATTACAAAGTGGAAGTGGAAAGCCAACCATTAGTTACAGGTGCAGCATTACAAAAATGACAAATGGCTTGGGTGACTGCTCGCCTTCGTTTTCCACTTGGATAGAAGCCAAACTTTAGTGGAAATACTTTAAATTTTGCCTTAGGTGTTGAAAAAAGTGTAGTGTAAATGAGTAGGACCACTTGGAGAAAGTCGCGAATCGAAATGTCGCGAAGCCGAAGTGATTTTGACCTTTTTCTATATGTGCCGCGCCCAAATCTATATGCGCCATGCCACTTTGGAGGCTGTTTTGAGGTACCTTCTAGAGTCCAAATCATGCCCAAGCATACTTGTTGGAAAGCATGGCTTGTCTACTTTCCAACCCAAGTGGAATTTCTGAATTTGGTGCTCATTTACCCCTCCAAAAATTCATTCTCCCAAGACTGCTTCTTGTGTGTCAAAATAGGGGCAGAGAGGTCATTTTTGAGTGTTTTTAACCTCTTGGGGACTCAAATCATGCCCAAATTTCTTGTCCATGCACCAGCAGGCATGATTGTTCATGATGAATCCAAAAATGCAAGCCATTTGTGATTTGGAGCTCCCAATCCTAAGCGCCGCGCCAGTGGCGCGGCGCACAGGGAGAAAAAACCTATGTTGTGACCAAAAAATTTCCATGTGACTAAAATTGCCCCAAATTTCGTGAAATTTGGGCTGGAGGTTCTCTATGAGTTACTGTGTTGGGCCACAGAGGCTTAATCTAAGATTCAAAGCCAATATTTCTCTTTTTTCCTCTTTTGCCTCTTTGTCGCTTTGCTAAATTTTGCCTTCAAACTCCTTATCCGAGCCTTTGAACTCATGTTTCGTGCCTTGTAGTGATAAACCATCTACCTCAATATGGTTTTGTCCTTGTCGGCCTTCTCTAGCAATCTCTCTAGGTGGATGTTGATCTGCTCGAGCCAAGACTCACGGTCATTGTTAATCTCTTGCTCTAATGGAGTGAGCTCAATCCTCCTATGTTGGGCAGCTTGGCGATTCTCATGGATGTTTTGCAGCTCCATGATCTCATGATGGTCCTCAAGCTGTTTGTTCCTCTACTCCAAATACTTGATAATCCATTTGGCCCTCTCCAAATTGAGTGACAAGTCTTGGATCTCTGTTTTCTGTTCCTGGATGGTCCTTCTAAGTTTGGCACTCTCCACATCTGCATCATCATCATGAATGAGGATGAAGTCGGCCTCCTGTTCACCTGATGGCCCCTCGTCATGCATGGGCCTCTTGCCCTTGTCTTGTACCTGTGTTGTCGATGTTGGAAGCGAGGCCCCTTCCACCTCGGGTGGAGATAACACTCGCTTTGCTGCTACAAACAACTGTCTACTGCCTCTCTGATAGGTGATAAATATTGGCATAGTAGTGGTCTCATGGTGCTCATACTGATAAGAAGGACCACCTATCTCATGCTTAACCTCTGACAATACCTGTGAAGTGTTGAAGAGGTCACGGGAGATGAATTCCTCCCAAGCAATGCCCTGCAATCCCAGCTGATGATCCACCAAAATCCGGATAAGAGCAAAGTGATAAACACTGTTAAGTTGTTGCTGAGGGGTCTTGTGCTGCATGAAGGTGTTCATCCTCTCTACATTCCTGCAAATGAAATATGGGATGTTCATCATCCGTACCCTGGTAAAGTGCATGAGCAACCTGATGTGATAGGCATATAGACGAGAGAACCTCCCCTCACAACGGAAATATTTCATGATCAATTTCATGAGTGGAGCATATTCATCCTTTAAATATCTGAATGGAAAGACTCTTTGGAGTTGCCTCAAGAAACTGGCCTTAATGTAAGGTTCATAATGCTGCCTATCAATCTTTTGTTTCTTGTGCCACTGTTCTCCAACATTTGGTATGCCGGTTGCTAATGATACTATTTCGGGTGTCAGTGTGAAAGTGACCCCAGCCAAGATAGAGTGACCTCCATGTAAGTGAAGCACAAAAAGACGAGCCAACTCATGATGAACTTGAACATTAGCCACCCTTTGATAAAGCTCAAAACATGATAGACGCTGGAAACATGACATAGAAAGAAGGCAGGCCTGCAATTCTGTGAGGGTGGTTGGCTCATCCGTAACATGTTTGCCACTTTTGTGATGTCTCCGTAGAGCCTGTTCTTCTGAGGACGAATCACTTTGTGTTTCCATCTCATACTCCGATGAATGCTCAGATGCCAGGACTTCTGTATGTGGACTGTGCCTGGGTGGCCTTTGATGATGGTATGAAACTGTGTGTTGATATGATCTCTGCCACCAAGGGGAACAATGCAAAAAGGGAGTGTTAGGAAGGGGAATAATATGATGGGAATAGGGGTTATTGGGGAAAAAGTTTGTTTAGGGACATGTAGGGGGGTTTGGGGATTTTACAAGGTAGGGTTTTGGGGTTATATAGTTGACAAATGAGTGGAGGGGATAGGGAATAGGGGTTTAGGAATGTTTTAGGGTAGGGAGAATAGGGAAAAATGGGATAGGGGGAAAGAGAACAATGGAAAGAAGGGGAACAATGAGAGGGAGGAGGAGCCTTGGCACCAACACCACAAGTTTGCAACCCTACAAAAATGGCTTTAATGTTTTCAAGAGGTAGGGTTTTGGGCATTTTTATTGCAACTCTAAACGGCCATGAACCATCATTACATTCACAAACATACATGAGCCATCAAGATTTAGAGCCTACCTGTCAATTTGAGGGGTTTCAAAGGCGACTTGATGCAATTTGGCACAATTTCGGGCCTTTGTGGGTGTGCACCACGCAACAAACCCAGTGAGTTGCGCTCTGTGTGTGCGCCGCACCCATGTTAAATTACCACTGTGGGGTAGCGCTCTATGCGCCACAATATTTATATGTGCCACGCCCCTCTGTGTGTGCGTCGTGCTCCTAAAAACGACTCCCAACTCACTCCAAACGCATGCTTGTACTCTCACACTCACTTTGCAATGTTTCTCTCTTCCTTGGTGTTCACAATGACTTTTTTTGCTTGTGAAAATCCTTTATAAAGACATTGAGAGTCATGGGTTTGTTTTTTTCTTCTCCAAAACCCATTTTGCTAATGTTTTGTTTTGACACTTTTCACTGATTTAAAGCAACACTGAATTTCACTTTTCCCTTTGAATTTTTAGCTAAAATGATGAAATTTTCGGCACTTTTTGCAGGGGTTGTATGACAGGGCATTTGGCCACGAAAACCATGATTGTGCCTGAAGAAATCAAATGAAGACTTTTTTTTTTGAAAATTATCACAAATGACACACTATTTGACTTTTCTTCAAAACAGAGTTTTGAAGAGCAGTCGTAATCCGTCAACATGACGATGAAAATCTCTGAATCATAACTTTGTAAGGGCCTCCATCTGGCCTGCATGGCTTTATTGGTCATGGTTGAAGACAAATTGACCAATCCCTAGACCTAATGACTGAAAATGACTCTTGTCCATTAAAAGATTGAACATTAACTGTCATGGACTTTAGTGAACATTGACAAAATACTTAAGCCAACAGGTGCCAGACATGAGGGGAACTAACTAACAAGACCTTTTTCGTCAGATTATGGCATGCCCCTAGCAGAATGCAGCTGAGTGAATGGAGTGGGACTCCTAAAAATGAAATGCAGAAAGAGTTTTGATCTCTAATGGAGGACTGACAAGACCGACTCTAACAATTGGTACTGTAACAGAACTTCTTGATGACATAACCCAGAAAATCACACGTTTGAGAAAGAGAGATAACCCAAAACTTTTGATCCTTCAATTCTCCTTCTTCCACTGCAATTTCACACTTTTTCACGGCTTATTCTAGGAGATCAAACTTGTGTGTGTGATGCTCCTCCAAATGAATTGAATTGCTTCAATATATATGCTTCTAGTAAGGTTGAATTACCTTTCTTGAGGCCAACTTGATATTCTTGAGGTCAGCTTGGTGTGCAAGTGACATAATTCATTTTTGAATCAAAAATAATTATTTTTACATTATTCAAAAGACCAAGAAGGGTCTCTTTAAATGTATAATGACTTTATTGACTTATAGTAAATCATAGAAGTCCTCAATGGGGACTTTGACCTAAAAAATGATGACCCAAGCGTGAAACCCATTCTTTAATAATTCAAAATAATAATAATAAAATTTCTTTTTCATTTTTTTCATTCTTTTTCATAAGTACATTTTATTATGGCTCAAATACAACTATGAAGGCCGAACCTAGTTACATTTTTCAATACTCCCTCTTAACTAGGGAGGTATTCATCATATGCAAGTATAGGGAAGATCTCCAACTATGTGAACTATGAAGAGTTTAGGCACCACAATGCCATGGACTAGATTCCTGATTAGGGTTGTCTATCCAAGGTCCTCCAACAATTTAGGCACTCGCAGTGCCACATACTAGATTCCTGACCAAGGCAATCTATCTGAGTGAGACTAAGATGGACTAAAGCTTACAATCTCTCTAGGTACCATCAGGATTAGTTTTTAACCATCAACCTATGGATCTAGGTGTGTATCTGAGCTCAGAGCTCTATGACCAACGTCGCTCTCCCTACTTTGGGATCTATACATCAACATGAAGTTCCGGCCAAATTTCCTCTCAGGAAATGTGTCTTACACACAAAGCCTCAACACTGTCAATTATTCCAATCAGTAATAAATCCTGCTTGATTAATCAACTCGGTAACAAATATTTCTCATGTAACCAACATGCTATCAAACCTTTGAGATATTTACATGTACAAACATAACCCCAATCAATAAAAAACTTTCAAATGTACATAAGTAAATACAAACCTTTGGGTCTTCCTTACAGTTGATGTTGCTTCTCAATTTATCATAGTAGGACTTCCAAACAAATCTTGACAAGATATTCCTTAATCATACATCTTCCTTTCATACTTCACGTGAAGTAACATATTCTACAAACAAATTTTTCTTTTCTTATCTCAGTAGCTCCTCAAATTCATTCTCCAATATTCTTCATTAAAGATATTCATTATGACTATAATATGCCCTCCTTCCTCACTCAGAACTTGTTTCCATGAAGACAAGAGTGATGTGTCATTCTCTCACTCATGGCCTTCACTAAGACTTACGGATGTTAGTCCTAGTCTAGTGCATGACACATGAAATTGAGAACCATATCCATCACTCCCTCTTAACCAAGGATGATCTAATCATTCCTATACAAGGAACATACCGAAGATCTCTCTTAAACTAGGGAGATCAACTTCTTTTTTATGACATTGGAGAATATTTCATGTCTTCCATCCTTCTCATCAGAGTTATCATGACCAACGTCATCCATATAAATTTCGTCATCATGTTTATCAAATGAACATCTTCATCATCTTGAATATTATGTACCTGCACAACTTAGATAGCAAGTATAACCAAATCTATAGAATCATGAAGTTAACCATATCAGAATCATATAATAATGGAATCATTCGATATTAGACATCAAACACCTAAACTTAGTTAGGTTCACCAAACAAGAAACACATACTTTTCAACTTTACTTATATGCTAGGGTTTTGTCATAAACCCTAGATTTCATCATCAAGACTTTGAGTACCTTAATCAATATAACAACCTTCATTACATATAAGGCTTCAATATTTCTTCCATAGGTATGATACACCTTACTACAAAATATTGCAAACCCTAGACGCAATTCAAAGAAATATAGTTCTACAATGTATCTAACAACTTTAGAACTCATATATTGGACTTCCACTAAGATTTAGTGCAATATCCTATATTTCATATATGAGCCATTAAGCTCCAACAATCAAGACCAATCATAGCTCAAATCCAATTTTCAATAATCTTTCACAAATCTCAAACTACCACAATGTCATCATATATTAGAGAAATGAACGTCTACTAAGGTTTAGTTACAAAACCCTAGAATTCAAAAATACCATCATCCTAGAGAATAAAACTTTGACTAGGTCTTAGTTCCAAACCTTAGGACTCATGACCATCAATAATTATGTCAAATCATATATCTAGGACTCCATCATCATTCACAAGGATATCATAACATGTGTTAGTCAAACCCAATGACACAAATATCAATATATTAAAGTTTAGCAAACTTGATCAAACTAGGGTTTCAATTGGGAAAACACATATATACCTAGGATTTCATTTCTACGACACTATTTGAAATAAGGGTATTTCTTATGAAGTCTACCAAACCCTAAAGATCTATGGTTTCAATACATAACACAACAAATCCTAAAAACTAAAACTTCAAAGGTTTGAGATTCAGTCATCACCATTCAACCCTAACAAGTTAGGGTTTTCATAACCATACCAAAACCCCAAACATGACATTATCAAAGAATAAATAATTTTCTCTAGAATTCAAAAATAACCCTAAGTAGGCTAGGGTTTCACACATTATCATTGATGTACCCTTAAGTCAGGGTTTTTCATAGAGAACCTTTCTAGGGTTCCACAAGAGTAATCAAAGATATGAGGAGGGTAGGTTTATCTAATGATGAATCACCCAATCAAGAATATTTATTCAAGAGAGCTAGACACAAAATGTTAGTAATAGCTTATCAAGAATAATGAATAGAGAAAAAACTTATAGTTTAAGACATACCTTTGTTTCTTAACAAACCTTGTAACTCCAATGCTTTGTCTTGTGAAGACTTCTTCCATGTTCCTTGAGTATTTAGCAAGATTTTCCTAAACAAGGAAAATATGAATATAATTGTGATTAGTATTTAATGTAAGCAAACTTAGATAAGTAAGGGAACTAGATATAAAATATAATACTAGGAGTAAGATACTTATCTTTGGAAAGTGGTGAGAGCTCCATTTTAATGCAAACTTGAGGGATACATAAGGGATAGATTCCCTAACAAATACGTCTTTGACTTCATATCATTCCATCTTGTTCTTCTTTGGTGAAAATTCGTTGGAAAAGTTTGCTTGATCCCTATTCCTCCTTTTATTTCCTGGATTCCCAAGACAACCCCTTTTATAGTGACCCATCTTATGACAACTATGGCATTGTCCCTTTGGACTTCTTGAATGTTCCTTTCTTCTTGTGATGAGTGGAATAGTCATTCAATATTTTATCTTCTTCAATCTCCTTGTTGACTACTAAATATATTGTAACTCCTTTTTTATTGCATGCATTCCATCCATTATTAGGTTCATAGCCAAAATCTTTGTTTCTCTAAACTTTGCTTTCTTTGCTTCATTTAATTCATTTGTAGGCTTCTTTACTTTTCCTTTGACTAGATTCAAAAACTTATTATTTTCGAGGATTAGATCTATCACATGTAATTTGATTATCCTTATAATTTTTTCTCTCCCTTTATGTTGTTAGACATTGTCCATGACAGTAGTAAAATTATTTCCTTGTAAACTCTCCTTATATGATCCCTTGCTCAACTTGTTGAGATTCCTTAGTCTTTTTTCAATAGATCTTCAACCTTCCTTTTTCTTTCTTCTTCACCTTAGCTCTGATACCATGTTAGAAAATAAAAAAGGCACAAATATTTTCTTATACTTGATAATTACTTGTGAGATTCTTCTGTTCTTATTAATTTTCTTATATTCTTCTTTTGTATTAGTTCATCAAGCAATTACTAAAACAATAGCACGAAGATCAAGGACACCGGATGTAGGCGTACAGACAGGGGAAAACCCCAATCTTGGGGAAAACCTAGTCAACAAATCTTCCTTCAATAGTTGTTCTTGTGATAATCCAAGACTCTTGACTTAGACGCAGACTTCCTCCATACCAAGTCAACCCTTTCCTTTTTCATCAGACGATCACTTTCCAATACAATCTTTGACTTAGATACAACAACATCAACAACAACACTTCGATGCAGTAATATCTTTGACCTACCAACTTCGATCTTAATGAAACAACTTAGACCTTGAAGAACTTAGCTCCTCAACCATGAAGCAAAACTTCTACCTTGTTGTTGTACTTCAACCTTGATGTCATACTTCAACCTTCATGCCATCACAGAACTTCTTGATGTTGTAAAAAAACTTCTTGATGATGTAACCCAGAAAATCACACGTTTGAGAAAGAGAGATAACCCAAAACGTTTGATCTTGCAATTCTCCTTCTTCCATTGGAATTTCGCACTTTTTCACAGATTCTTCTAGGAGATTGAACTTGTGTGTGTGATTCTCCTCCAAATGAATCAAATTTCTTCAATATATAGGCTTCTGGTGAGGTCAAATTACCTTTCTTGAGGCCGACTTGATCTTCTTGAGGCTGAATTCATGTGGAGGTGACATAATTAATTTTTGACTAAAAAATAAATATTTTTACATTATTCAAAAGCCCAAGAAGGGTCTCTTTAAATGTACAATGACTTTATTGACTTAGAATAAATCCTAGAAGTCCTTAATGGGTAATTTTACCTAAAACATGATGACCCAAGCATGAATCCCATGCTTTAATAAGTCATAATGATAATAATAATAAAAGTTCTTTTTCATTATTTTTCATAAGTACATTTTATTATGACTCAAATACAATTACGAAGACTGAACCTAGTTACATTTTTCAACACCCCCGACAAGGGAGAGCTCATAAAACTCTTCTTCCCCCCTCGCGTGGACCCCCTTGATGGATATCATATGGCCAATGTTGTCGCCCCATTAAGAACAAGGGTCCAAGAAGGCTGAAACAAAAAACCTTTGAACAATCAAGAAGATAATCAGGTTCCACACCCAACAATCTCCCACTTTGAGACTGATTATATAAAGTGTATCATTACTTCACTTGTTGGACAATGATTCCAATTGGACCTAGTTGTTTTTCATCTTCATCATCATTCTTGAAGGCCAATTGCAACTAATTAGAAGCTCAATTTCTCCCTGGTTACAACCTTTGTCAACATATCTACAGGATTATGGCTAGTGTGTATCTTTTCTAGCTTCAATTGTCCATCTTCCAACACTGACCGTACAAAATGGTACTTGAGGTGTATATGTTTAGTCTTGTAATGAAATGTTGAGATATTTGCAAGATGAATGACACTCTAGATGTCACTATATAACCTGTCCATCTCCTACTTTTTTCCTAATTCATCCATAAACCTTTGTAACCAAATCATTTATTTACTAGTATTCGTAGAAGCAACATACTCTACTTTTGTTGTTGAAAGTGCAACAACATTTTGAAATTTTGAAACCCAAATGATAGTTGTTCCACCTACAATAAACACATACCATGTGGTGCTCCTCATATTATCTTTATCACATGCCATATTTGCATCAACATAACCCTATATAATAATGTTTGAACATCCAAAACACAATTCTTGATTTATGGTTCCTCTCAAATACCTGAGAATCCACTTCACTACCATCCAATGCTATTTTCTTGGATTGTTCATATACCTACATACAACTCCCAATGCATGTGAAATATCAAACCTTCTGCATACGTTAAGCTTCTAACTGTTGATGCATATGGAACTTTACACATATAATCCATCTCTTTCCGGGTCTTAGGACACATATCCTTACTTAGTTTGAAATGGCTAGCCAAAGGTGTACTAAATTGTTTTGCATTCTGCATATTAATTCTTTCCAACACCTTTTCTATGTACTCACTTTGAGACAATGTTAATTTGTGATTTTCCTATCTCTAATTATTCTCATACCAAGCATTTGTTTTTCAGCACCCAAACCCTTCATTGCAAATGAATTTGCGAATTTTACTTTGAGCACATTTATTTCCTGCATATTATACCCTGCAAGAAGCATGTCATCAACATACAATAGAAATATAATATATTTTTTAACATTTTTTCTTTTAATATAAACACAATGGTCATAGTGACATTTCGTATAACCTTGTTCAAACATAAACCTGTCAAATTTTAGATACCACTACCTTGGATCCTGTTTTAAGCCCTACAATCTCTTCTTCAATTCGCACACTAATTTATCCTTCCCTTTTACATCATACCATTGTGGTTGTTGCATATATATTTATTCTTCGAAATCCCCATGGAGAAAGGTTGTTTTTACATCTAGCTTCTCAAGATGAAAATCTTTTGTTGCCACTAGACTTAAAATAGTTCTAATTGAAGTCATTTTAACAACTGGAGGAAATTTTTCATCAAAGCCTATACCTTTCTTTTGTGCAAACCCCTTCACTAGAAGTCTAGCCTTATAACTGTGTTTACCTCCATATTCTTCCTTCAACCTATAAACCCATTTATTCTGCAATATTGTTTTACCTGCAAGCAACTTGACTAAGTCCCAAGTCTAGTTATGCATCAAGGAGTCCAGATCTTCTTCCATGGCTTGGTCACACTTCTTCGTGGTTTCTACCTGCATTTCTTCTTGATATCTTTTCAGTTCACCAAAATCGATCAACAATACATAATATAATGAAGGATAGTATCGTTCAGGAGGTCTACTTATCTTGGTAGATCTTCTAACGCCAATTTCAAGTGTCCTTGGTGCCTGTTTTTGTTGTGGTTGTTGTTGAACATTATGATTTTCAGGCACCTTTCCTTTTCATGTGATCTCATCAAGCACTATGTATTCTTTTTTTCCTTTTCCTATTTATTTTCCTGCATCTGATCCTTATACAACACATTTTCATTCAATATGGCATGTTTGCTCCTAATGATTTTATGATTTTCATAATCATATAAGAGATAACCAAAACAATTTACACCATATCCAGTAAAGGTGCATTTCTTTACATTTTCCTCAAGATTTGTTCTATTTTCTTTATTTATGTGGACAAATGCTTCACAATCGAAAGTCTTTAAAAATGAGTAGTTTACCATTTTGCTTGTCCATGCCTCCTCTAGAATACCACCATCCAAGGAACTTGAAGTCCCTATGTTTATAATATAAATGTCAGTATCTACAACATCTACCCAAAATTGTAAGGGAAATCCTACATGCAATCTCATGCACCTTGCACGCTCCATGATTTTCTTGTTCATCCTTTCTAACACACCATTGGTTTCCATTTTTTCATTGTAAAAACCATACCCATTCCAATGATTTTACAGGGTTTTTCATCATCCAACCGAACTTTTCCAAAATCTCCTTGAACATAGTCATGAAAAATTTTCTTATTAGGTGTGCCATGGAATGAAGCCCCTGAATCTACCACCCAAGAACCAATAATATTCTCTAATGAAGTAATAAAATCATATTGCAACACATCTCCTGTCACATTCACTTCATAATTGTTCTCTTGATGTCCATCTCCTTCTTTTCCATTTTGTGATTTGCAGTCTTTCTTCAGGTGTCCTTTCTTCCTAACTAGCACACTATCCTTGATCTAGATTTGGATCTACCTTTTTTTGAATTACTACGATTTTTTGGGCTCCTGCCTCTTTCCCTTTTTCTTCCCCTAGTATCTGTAGTTAAATGATTACCTGATGTCTCATCGGTGATTTTTCGTCACATTTCCTCGCTAAGGATGGCACCAACAACATCATCAAACTTTAAAGTACTAGATCCAAAGAAGAGTTACTAATAGCCATAACTAAGCCATTCCAACTTTCTGGAAATGAGCATAGAAATAACATAGCCCTAAATTCATCACTAAAATCTACCCCTACATAACTTAACTCACTGGTAACCTTGTTAAATTCATTTAAATGATCAACAACAAATTCACCTTCTGACATATTTATTTTAAATAAACGCTTCATAAGAAATACCTTATTTGAGGCCGAGGGTTTTCCATATATTTTGGCCAATTCTGTCATTAAACCTTTTGTTGTTGGTTCCTTTGAAATGTTGAATTTCGACACTTCTAGACACATTTGTTTTGTTCCTAGTGCCTTTCTGTCGAGAAGACCACATTCTTCGTCTATCATACTCATTGGATTCTTTGATTTTCTTCTCAATGGTAGGTATAGATATTTATGATAAAAATAATCTTCCATTTGTATCTTCCATTGCTTGTAGTTTTGGTCATTAAATTTCTCCATCCTAAACCTACCATCTTTTGCCATTTCTCCCACTCGAACCAGGAACCCTTCTCTCCTATTATTTTATTAACCAAATAGACCTTTGGCTTTAATGCCATATGTTAGAAAATAATTAATGGAGTAATGAAACATAGAAAATATTGCAGAAACACAAATACAGAAATGCATAAAACAAGAGAGAAATAGATATATGTGGTTCACCCAATTATGGCTACCTCCACGGAGAAACAGCTAGTCCTTCCTTTTATATTATCCAACGAAATGAAGAGATACAAGCTACAACAAATCCATTGTAATTTCTTCTTTGTTATCACAAAATATCCTCTCTCTTTCTCACTCAAAATAATAATCCACAGTCGCAATAAAATTCCCTCATATAAATCGAGGTTTTCCTTCTAGGGAAAAAAAACCTGAAATTATCATCGTTTATACCATCAGATCATCTGCCCAATGAACAGCCTAGATTGACTACGAAATTACAATATTTTACAAGGAAAATTTTCATCTATTTTTTAGCTTCGAGGAAATTTCCCCTGAACCTCCGCCAAGGGGGGGCTCATAAAAATCATCGTCACCCCCCCCCAATCAACTGCCTTGGTGATCATACAGGTGATGTTTCCACCCCATTAGGAACAGGGATCCAACACAATTAAAGCAAAAAACCACTGAACAAACAGGAAGATAATTAGGCTTCACACCCAACAAATGGCGTCTTATTTCATCTCCTTCAACATATCTATTCAAAATGTAATATGATCCACTTGGAACATCCAAACTGATAAAAATGTTGCACCTTCTACCATAAAGTGCTTTAAAGGAACTCATTTTCAATGACTCTTGGTAGCCATTATTGTAAGGAAACTTCACCAATGGTAGATATTCCTCCCATTTAGTAGGCTTACTCATGACATACATGTGAAGCATATCTTCTAATACTTGATTCATACTTTCTATATTCCTATATGTATGAGGACGAGAAGCAGTACATTTTGGAAATAATGGGGGGGTGTGAATTAGTATTTCATTATTTTTAACTATTTTTACCTTTTAAAATTTTTTATGTACATAAATCATGAAACATAGATCTTTACATAAGAAACACATACAATTTTTCATTGTAAATATTTGTAAACTTCATTTTACAAAATAAGCACCAACGTAGAACTTTTGTAGGCACCAACCTATAGGAGATTCCATTCCCCTAGTTAAGCACCAACTCAACGAATGTAGGCACCAACCTACTAGAGACACCAATTCCTAAGCTAAGCACCAACTCAACAAACTATAGGCACCAACCTATATCTTCAATTTGTTCCTTGGATCTGTCATCAATAACTTCTAGTCCTCAACAAATTCTTCAATGAGTTATCATCAAACCATTACACCCTCAGGTTTTTTCCTTCAAGCTTGATTCATTAGAGGAAATTTCAGCCTAAAAGTTCCCATGAAATTTTCACATAATTTCCATGTCATAATATGTAAACCAATCAAAATACTTTAAATTTAAAAAGAGGTACATGTAAATATTTTGGAGGGAAAATAAGAAAAACTAATTTTTTTACTTGTATTTTTAACTTATCTCCTTATAGGTTTACCCAAATTTTAAGTGTAGACACTCATTGGATGTGTAATTAAATTCCACATCCAAAGAGTACCCATTATGCATAATTTTGAGAAGACCCACATTGATAAAAATTGAATATACATTAAAAACATGTTCAACACACATTTTTAATGTATCTTCATTTTTATCACAATGTGGGTCTTCTCAAAAGTATGCATAATGGGTACTCATTGGATGTGGAATTTAATTCCACATCCAATAAGTGTATACACTTGAAATTTGGGTAAATAAATATGGAGACAAGAAAAAATACAAGTGAAAAAAGTAGTTTTGTTCTTTTCCCTCCAAAATTCATAACTCTTATTTTATTATTTTAACTATTATTTTATTATTTTTCCTGAGGAGGCCACTTTTAGACTGAAACTTCCTCTAATGACAGCCACCTGACCTATACACCTTAACCTTCTTCTCTTCAAATAGGATTCTTGAATTTGCTCCTTAGACTTGATTTCTTGCATGACAGTTCTATTTATTTTATCAAAAATAGGTCTACCCATCGATTCAAATTGCTCAACTCTTATTGTTCATTATCCAACTTATACAACCCATAGGCCTAACACAAAAAAATTCCATGATAGCCTTGTTCTTACTACATCTTTCTCCACAATAAATATTGGCCCTATCATCACCTTAACATCACAACTACTTTAGCTAACAACTCACTTAACATTGCCTTATCCAACCATGTTCGGCCTTAAAATATCCCTACAACATAGCTTGGACACCTCAAACATTAGACTAGAACTTGGTCTGTAACAAGACTACAACTTTGGTCATAAACTAGACTTGAACTTGTCATTCATAACACCAATAATCAACCCCTAGAACAAACCAAAAACACAGCCTTAATAGGACTAAATTTCATCCTTCAATAGGGCGAAAACTCAGCCTCCAGAATAGCTTTACAACTCACCTTTTAATTGGCACTAAAAAACTTTCCAAAGACTGTGAAAAACCATTTTCACAAAAAACCTCAACAACTCAACTTCAATTCACTTGGTTCATGAGGTATGAACCTCAGAAATTCTCCTTTGCTTTCTTAGACATAACCAAATTAGCTTGAGTGAGTGAGTCCTAGGTTCTTCCACATAACAACTATATATAGTTTGTTTGACCCTCAAAAGCAGAACCAACTTGTCCACTAGTTGGGCCGACTTGGCAGACTATATAATGAACATTCGAAAATAAGTTCTCCTCAAATGAGGAGTTATACGGAGCTTCATATATCATTGGAAAGGTCTCATAATATGATTTCTAACCATATATATTATGCTCCCATTTGAGCTAGCTAAATTTAGTAAAAATGCATTCAAATATAGTGTATCTAAATGGGGCATCAAAAAATCCAAAAACAATATTTTGAGAAGGCTCAAAATATGTTATTTGACTATGTAACGTTATTTTTCATTTGCATAGAATTTGACATAAATAACAACCATTTTTACCAATCTCCCCCTTTGTTATTGATGGAAATACTTTCATATGTGTTTCTTCCAAGATTTTCTCCCCCCATATGCATTATCTTCATACTTTTTGTTAGTTTCTCTCCCTTGTCTACATTCTCTTCATACTTCTTGTTAATTTCTCCCCTTTTTGCATTCTCTCCCCTTTGACATCAATAGCAAACGGTGATCCCTTTGTCTACATTTTTCAACACTTCCTTATATATTTTCCTCTTTTTTTGTCACTGAGGACTGCTCCCCCTAATTTTGTGCTCTAATATCTATCTTCATTTTGAGGATTTTCAATCATTGTCGAATATGGACATTATAATCCATAGCCTCAAAACACCATACGTATATAAATCATGTATAATACAACTATGCTCCATATAATTGATTTTTATATGTATCATTAGAGTGGACAAGCTTAACTCCACTAAGGCCAAGCTAGGTATCTCCATAGAGGCCTGTTGAGCAATAGGTTGATGGATCATGGATTGTTGTACTTTATTTTATCCTTCTTCCTCATTGATGAATCCATGGGTCTTTAAAGCCTTATTATCATGGACTTCATGTTCACCATGATCAATAACCACTAAAATATCACCCTCAAAGGGAAATGCTTGATGGATATTATGATCATGTTTTCCCTATATCTCTTCCTCATCTGAATAAACAACCCATATTGTCAGTTCCTTCAAAACATGTTTGAAAACATCATAGATGGTCACCAATACAAAAATATGGGTTGAAACATGTAAGTTTCTTGATATATTCTTATACCTTTTATTAAAAATTTTTGGTGCTATTACTGGAGCTACCTCATCTCGACTAATACATTGCAAAATAATCTTTGGAATCTTCAAGACAAGTCCCTAAATTTCATGATCACTAGCACCCTTTGAGATTGCATCTTCCAACTTTTGAGAAACAACCTGATAATTGTCCAATTCTTCCTTTTTGTTTATAGAGGGCTCCAATCCACAAGTCTCTTTTGATGCCCCTTCTTTTCTGTAGCTAGATGTTTCCTCTCTTCTTATACTTTTTTGGAAATCTCCTAGGATCTCTTCTACTCTCTAATCATCCTTTACACATAGCAAGTTTCCACTCCTTTTTTACATTGATGAGGTGGACCCTAATTCTTTCAACAAAGCAAAAGTTAGCTCCCATGCATTGCATTAATTCAGTCTTCCCTTTCTTTATCTACCTCAAATCACTCAACCTTGCATATACTTAAAGAAGCTTTCATTGGAACTTTAGACGTGTGCCTTGGGCATGCAAATCCATCTTTGGCTCTTCCTTTTTTCTTCTCCATACTTTTGTGAAATTTTCTTTATACATGGTAGGAATATTTTCTTCCTTGATTCATGTTACAACCCTAGTGAAAATTCCTTGTAATAAAATTTAATAAAGGAAAAATAAGACCACGGGTAAGGGACATGTATTCCAAGTTGAATGTTGGGAAAATATATACTAGTGGGCATCATTGGATGTGTTTATGGCTAAAGGACATTGGAAAAGTCAAAGGCAAATGAAAAGGAATTAAAAATGCAAAAAGGTATTTTGGCACATTTATTTATGAAAATAAAGGAGAATAGGAGAAAAGCAAGGTGAAAAGTCACAAGTTTCATGTGAGGAGGAAATTGAAGGAAAATAATGGAAATTGTAGAAAATGGAGGCCTCATTAATAAAAAGGCTTCTGAGGATCAGTTTGCAACCTTTTCTTCAGTTCAGTTTTGGAGCTCTCTCATTATTATCTCTCTCTCTCTCACTCTTGGACACTTAGAGTTTTATTGGAGCACTCTAGCTTTGGAGCAAGGAAGGAAAAGAAAGAAAAGGGAAAGGAAGGAAAACAAGGATCAAACAAGAAAGAGAAGGATCAAGCAGCTTCAGCGGGAATACTTGCATGTAACATATTGCATGTGTGATTTCCTAGCTAGTTTTGACATGCATGGATTTACATGTTGGTGTATGGTTCTCTTGTTGTTGGTCGCATGGTTTTGTCGAGTTATGGCAGTGGTTTTCAGCCTAGCCTTGCCTTTTTCCAAATGCCATGGTGTTTTTGGATGTTGATCTTGGTTTTGAACTTTGGAATTACCAGATGGATTTCGGAATCCAGGGCGGAGGTGGTCTCAAGGTTCATTCCCAAAGGCCTAGGAATCCATTGGCTGATTTTGGTGGGATAAGTGGTAAATCCTAAAGGAGGTGTCTCAATTTAGGGCATAGTGATCCAAGATTGGGTTGCAGTCAAGCCTAAGAGACAGGGAGATGGAAAATTCCTCAAGGATAGTGATGGATTCTAGATGGAATTCCAAGTTCAGTTCAATTTTGTGATCGGAGCACCAGTCTTGGTGTGATCACAATTTGGTGAGGGAAGAGGTGGTTTAACCTCTTGATTCCCATGGTATTTTTTGGATTGGTTTATCCATGAGATCCTACATTCATGCTTGGAATATGGCATGGGGATGATTGGATGAAAGAAGTAATTGGTTGAGCCACGTCTACATTTGGGTGGTACATGGAAGTCTCGATCCTAGTCGGAGTTGCCTCTGTTTAATAAAAGATAATTTCTCTTGATTTTGTACTTATTTATATGTGGATTTAATGGTTCTTATCTCACTGTCAATTTCATGGTTTTATGTTTTTTATAAGCATGGTTAAGTAATTAGTTCATGTCATGGTTATTTCATGTATTTACTTGTAATTGTTAAAATGATGGATGAAAGACCTAATTGATGTCATAACAGTTCAAAGGAGTTTTGAAGAATCTAGGGCTAATGTAGTTAATGAGATTCTTCTTACATAATAACTATTTGTGAGGCATTTTGTATTTAGATTATTAGCACAATATTTTGCTTATTATCATTAGTGTGTGCATTCCTTACTTCAACAAATAGTTATCAAAGCAAAGAGACAAGAGCACAAGATATGGCATTCTTTCAGGGCCAAAATCTCTCTATCTTGGAGAGGAAAACTTGCACAAAATTCATCTTTGTAGATATTCCTATTGATGAACACCAAGACCATGACCCTTGACTTTTTGGGCCACTACAAAACCAAGACACCAATCCTCTTCACTGTTGTGATCATCATCATCATTTCTATTGTACTAGGGTCAATACTATTGTATCACCAAAGACATGATAGCAGAATCATCACCAAAACATTGACTGTACATTCACTGAGATCTTCTACACCCTTCATTGAGATCATATTTTCATTCTTGAGATAATCTTTTGTGCCTTCACTGAAATCACCATCATACCAATGATATCTATATGTACATAGATCCAAGAGAGTTGCACCAATAACCTTTTCATGATCAAGACGTCATGACTATATTAATATCAAGCTCATGACAAAGATCAATATAATGACAAGTCATGATGTGTTTTTGTGGGATCATATCAAAACATGTCACTACAATGATATTCTGAGAGTGTAGCTTTCCATTCACAAGTATGTGACTGCATTTTTTTTAGAACTAAGATCATCATCATGAAACTATCATCATTGTAGTTCTGATTCAAAGTAAGATGAGACCATAGACTATGTCACGTGATTCTTCTTCATCACATATATGCCGAGAGTTGTTATTTCGATTTCTATGATGAGAGCATCCATCAAGCACCAAGACAGAGCTTTCACCGAGCACCGAGGCAGAGCTTACACTGAGATCATATATCAATATTATGTCATTGCGTGTCACTATTTCATATCACCGAGCTCATGTATTGGGTATATCATTGTTTGTATCACGAAGATATTATCCCTTCCTATATCTCACGAAGTTTCAGAGTGATCCAAAATTGTTGTCTATTTGTTTATTATTCTAGTTGCATATATATATAGTTCCTTGACCATTTATGCAATCCAACATGAGTCAGTGAACCTTTGCATCCATTTGTTGAGTTGGCATGTCATTTTTATATACTTTGAAGCCGACCTGACAGTCTTTCTCATCATTTTTGTAGACATACTTCTTCTTTGGAGGATGGTGCTTTTCTTGGAGGGTTACTTAACACTAGGTTGACTCATGTGTTGGGTGTGAATTTTATACCTATTTTATACACTTTCTTTCCCAATTTTTGATCCTCTTTTCCTTTAGGCCCATGAAACTTCAAATGTTAATCACCCTTTTTCTCATTTATACAGCCTATTCCATTGTCATGTTATTTTTCCACGTTTTTTTCTGAATATTACGATACTATATTCCTTTTTTTGGCTAACTGGGGTGCGCATCGGAGAAGTATTTTGGAACCTCTTCTCTTTTTAGGTGTTTCTTATAGGGACAAGTGTTTAGTCAATTTAGTGTGTCCTAAATTGCTACATAAGTTATCAATTTGGGTGTCGTAAACTGATGAAGTGTAGTGCACTATATGTGCTAGACAACCCTTTTCTTACCTCATTATTTTCAGTTTTATCTTGTTTTGGGGTTTTGTTCTTGTTGGTCTCCTAAAGTGTTTTAATGCAAATGGAAATCATAGTCTAAAGTTTTAAGAATACTTTTAAAGATCAAGTGTGGATGTAGAATTGAAGGCAAGCTTTATGCTTCTTATGATAATTTCCAAACTTATAACTTAAAAGATCTCAAAACATGTTGTATACAAAATCAAAATTTGAACAAGAGTGTAAACATGCAGCTACATAAATTAAGCTAAAAATGAAGTACTGAAAATGAGGTTACTATCTCTGCTATCCATTCTAATTACAGAATTGAAATCTAATAAACTGTTGCACTCAAAACCAAAAAGTAAAGAAATTGGAAACTAGTCAATGATTTCACCCATAATCACAATATTTCGTCAATTAACTTCTAAAACGAGGTTAAGATAAAGACTCCGGAAATATCATCATATGGCATGAAAGAATGAAATTTAAATTATCTAATTTGCACTCTAATGAAAGAAAATCCAATTAGTTCATCCATAATCACAATATTTCGTCAATTAACTTCTAAAACGGGGTTAAGCTAAAGACTCCGGAAATATCATCATATAGCATGAAAGAACTGACATCTAAACTATCTACTTGTAGACTAATGAAAGCAAAATCAATTACTTCACCTATAATCACAATAACTCGCCAATTAACTTCTAAAACGAGGTTAAGCTAAATGCTCCAGAGATATCATCATATAGCATGAAGAACTGATATCTAAACTATCTTAAGCAGTAAACAAATCTCACTAAATAAAAGCATAACAACTGGAATTGAAAACTAAAGTTCAGCAGAGGAAGAAAGTCTCAGATCACCACTTGATGCAAAAAATAATTTAAGAAGCTCGAGCATAACTTAACTGAAAGACCTATTTTGAAGTGCACTGATCAATATTAGTAGAGAATGTAACAAGCTGCAAAAACATGTACAAGATTAAAATGATTAAAACCATAAGCAAAAAATGAGAAATGTACAACTCAAATGAGAGAAAATATACATGAAAAACTATACAAAACAAAAGAAGGGACCTCAGCTACGCAGGGGCCCTTTGCACAGCTTTGGACTAACACGTTATTACTTCAAACCACGCTTAAACAACCATGTGAAAAACAGAGTTTTGTATTATGAAACAAAGGAAGATGTCTCTTAATTACACAATAACAAAATAATGCTATATCAATAGTATCAAGAATTAACCATCTGCATTGAAAATGCTTATATTTATAGAGGAAATGGATAACTGTATTTCAAAGGAATTTGTTTAGTAATAGACACGTGAACAAGTCAAAATCCGAGGATTCAACCTCTCAGTTGCCATGAGAAGTAAATATATGCAAGGTGGATGTTGGATTTCATTATGGAGATGGCCTGCAGGTGGCAAAAATGGATCCATGAGTTCAAGAATGGCTTCAGGCTTCTTTTATGTGCAGGAACAGAGTCCTAGTTGACGTAGAACTCTCTATTGACCACCCTTTGACCGATACCTTTCCTTACGAATTTGGCTAAGAAAATAGGACCTCATCCATGTGTGGATCATTTATGAGCTGCCCATGTGTCTCATTTCTCCTACCGACACTTGTAACCTACAGAACAATGAAAACGGTTGTAGAATTGCGAGTTAGTTGCGGAAAGTGGCTACATTCTGTAGCTGATAAAACAAAACCTAGATCAAATAGCACACACAATGATATAATTTGAAAATCACTCAAATACGCTCCTGAAATCAACATGTAACAACTTTTGATAGCTTAGGAGGCACTGACATAGGAAAATAGAAGAGAAAGGGTTTAAGAAAATGTGTAGAAGGGAGGTGGTTTTGGGGCTCAACAACAAGGTTATGGAGTGAATAGGCCAAGCTGATCAGTTTCAGAGTAGGGTAGAGCAGATTGTTGGTACACCCTATACATTGTTACAAGTTTTTGATACACATTATATGTTGTTACATGTTGTTGTTACACTACGTGCTAATATAGATGACCGTTGTTATACCAAGGATGTTGTCACCCAGTGATTATTATTACATCTTGAACCATCATTTGATCATAGGATGTTGTTGTGCCACAGCTGGAAAAGTCTTGGGTACTATTCCACACAACAGTTGTCAGGGGTTATGAATTGTTTATTTAGAAGAAACAGATCCAAGCGGTTACAATCTTAACCAATGTATCTAAGAAGTATTTGTATTTAGAAAAAGGTTATAACTACTTCTATTTTATGACCAGCATGAGAATCATGAGATTATCATGATTGGTCTATTTCTAATTTCGAGCATGTAATAATTATGAAAGAAACTCGATTTCTCATGTTCAAAGATGGCATATAGAAAAGAATTGTTACTCTGATCTTGTAACTTTGAATTATTTTTAATATTAAAGTCACTACGGTGATGTTCTTACTTCTCCTCATTTGATTCGTTAACTAATCTCATGTTTATTCCTACGACCCTGCTAGGGAGGAAGGGCCCTCCTCTTTAGCAGGGACTGCAGTAGTAGAAGTAGTTTTATATTATTTTTTCTTTTATTGCCATATGGTTTTCTTGCTATTGCTATATAAATTATAAAATACATCCACTTCAATTATAGATTATATTATGTTGCTACACTGGTTTGATTAAACAAACTGATAGTGACTAGTTGGTGTAGTCATTAGTTTATTGTGTGGGATGCCCTTGTTCTAGTAATTGTGAAGTGTGATTTCATATCTGTGGAGTGTTTTAATTTCTGCATGAATGATTTTAATTTTATGCAATTGATTCAGTGACATCCTTTACTGTTTCTTTCTATTTTTCATTCTTGGATGTAGTGTATCGGCATAGATAGTGTGAACGCCATTGAAATAGCAAGACCTACCCTGGGTTGACAATTAAATGTTGCAGTTTTGGTTAATTAAGATTGATTAAACAACACTGCATTTTGGCGTTATTGCCGGGGATGGCACTTGACGATACAGTTAGCCAAGTTGTTTGTTTGATGATAGAATGTTCCTAGTCCACAATTCTCAGGCAGTAAGATGAGAGGTAAGAACTTGTGCATCACTCTAACGCACCAGGGTGGGTTCACTGTTGTGATCACTAGGGCACTTAGGGTGTGGCATTTTTCTTTTTTTAGCATGTATTCAACTCTTCAGTCGTTGAGCAGTAAGACGAGAGGTAAGAACCTACGCATCACTCTAACATACCTGAGTGGGCTCACCACTGGTGAAGACTGAGACACTTAGGGTGTGAATCAATACACATAGGGTTCATATGTGCAACTATAGGAATTATAGAAATACCAAAACTACGCCACTCTAATTAGTCACAGGAAAAACAGGTCGTAAAATGGAAAGGACGAGTGTAGATTTGGGAAGGAAAACATTTATCCAGGAACTGATCTCCAAGGAAAAGAAAGAAAAAGCAAGTTCTAGAATTAGTCACAGGAAAATAGGGCCACAAAAAGCTGTTACTCCCATAAAAAGGACAAAAACCTCTGATTCCTCTATCTCGGGGCCATACCATTCTAAAGCTAGTGAACATACTCCCAAGATTAAGCATCCAATTCAGGAACAGTAGGGGGAAGCTAGTAGCCAGAAATTTAGGACCGAGGGACAAGGGGAAACTGAAGGAGGACATCAAAAACCTGAGACAAGAGAGCACCTATTGGTCTATCAATATCCGGATTCAGGAAGTGCGGTGAAATAGCCAGCCCTGAAGTCATTTGAGCCATCAAATCCACCTGCAAGAAAATCACAAGAGCAGTTTGAAGAAGGTTAGTTACAACAAGGACTAGAAGGATTAGCAATGACAGACAACAATGAAAAAATGCTAAAACATATGCTCCTGTCACCACCTTTGAGTTCCTAATTGGGGATATCAGAGGCAAGGCTCCCATGAAAAATATTCCTTTATCATCCTTTCAAGGGATTACTTTTGAAGACCCGGACACCTTCTTATTTGAATTTAATGTCTTATGTAGGATTTATGACTATGTCTCAGATATGGTTCATGGGGTTAGGATTTGCTTCTATTCAAACATGGAGCGATATGAAGGAGACATTCTTATCAAAGTACCAAGACTATTGTAGAACAATGGACTTAAGGGAGGACATATCCATAATGACATAGAAGGAGGATGAGAGCCTGGAAGACTATGTAGAGAGGTTACACTATAATTTGTAGAGGTCGAAACATAGTGATTTAGACCATGAGATCTTGAAGACTATATTTATAAGAGGAATGAGGAACGACTACCTTGATACCCTGAACCTACTAGGAAAAGGGGAAATATCTCAGGAACCATTCTCCGAAATTGTAAATCTCTATCTAAGATGCTCAAGAGGATCATCTAAGGGGAGAAGCTCAATCTGAGATGCCTTTGCCCAAATACAAAAATCTGCAGGCAGAGGAATAACCAGAGTAGAGATTGGGAATTTATTCGAAAATTTCAAGATTGATATCCTTAGTACTCTATTTTCCCAAATAAAAATAGCACAGATCAAGAAAACACAAGCAGAAGCTAATACACCTCTGGTTGTGTTCTGCCCGAATTGCCGAAAGAAATATCCATTGAGGGAGTGTGAAATAAACAACATCAGCTTGTGCAATATTTGTGAGCTGGAAAATTCAATAGGTCAACGTCTGGAGATTCCTAGACTGAAAGCAGTACTTAGAGAATCGAGCGAAGAATTACAGTCCTCTTATTTCATCGCACCTAGGAGACCATGGAAGCCACAACCTCCAGGTATGTCCCAATAATTTTTTTCTTTCAATTCATGGAACAATGCATATAATACTCAGAAATATCCATGGAAATATTATACTCCTTCTTTAGCACAGTTTCCTTCACCCTGGGACCAATGGTCCCCCTCTCCCTCTATCCAATATCCTCCATCTCAACCATACTCTTGGAACTAAAATTGAAGGGGCAATGCCCAGAATACAGCTCCACCTAGATTACCAATGTAGCAATAGCTACAATTTCCTCCTTTCCAAACTCCTACTCTGACACTACCTGTGCGACCCCAACTACCTGTGCAACCTAACCCTAACCTGAATAATAAAGCATCACAAGGAATAAGGGCTTCGACTACCTTCCAGACCTACCTTATTACCCCTGTAACTTAATGAATTCAATTACGGTCGGGTAAGGTAATTAAACCAAATCACTCCCTATCATCATTGAGGAGGAATGTGAACCTTCTAGAGGAGGTATCGTAGATCCTGAGGTGGCTGTTACACCTATAATAGCCAATACAGAGAAAATTGTTACGTTTGTAACAACAAACCCGTGAAATATTGTTACTCCTGTAACAACCAACTAGGGTAAGGTTGATACACCTATAACAGCCAACTCAACTGCTATAACTCAGAATCCTCTTTATCCTCAGAGAATAACTGAGCCTGGAATGGCCTCACAGCCCGAATCTGATTTTCTTAGGGAGTTGCAAAATTTTCATGTACAAATTCCTATGCTGCAAGCTCTTAAAGAAGTACTTATTTATGCTAAAACCGTATGAGATGTGTGCATTAAGAAACCTGGGAGGAAGCCTAAATACCCTGATACTATACACGTGATGGGGAAATTGTCTGAACTAATGTCTACTCAGCCTCTTCTAAACAAGTATAATGATCCAGGAAATCCTACAGTTACTGTCTACATTAATGACCAACCCATAACTAACACATTGACCGATTTTGGGGCTGCCATTAATGTGATGAAAAAGGATCTCTTTACCACCCTGGGGCTACATGGGCTTAGACATACTCCTATTGTACTTGAATTAGTGGACAAGTCCCGTGTCAAACCCGAGGGGGTGTTAGAGGACATAGTAATCACAATAGCCTCCTGGAGGTATCTGGCTGACTTTCTTATCTTACATCCCAAATCCAACCTGGGGGGACATCCTTTGATCTTAGGGAGGCCTTGGTTGGCCACTTAAAATGCATTTACAGGATGCAGATCTAGATCTATGCTGATTTCGAATGGCTAGGCTACAAAGAATCTTAATATTTACCACCAAACCAAAATGTGGATTTGTATAACCCCTAGTAGGATGAGTTTGAGCCAAAATCGGATCTTTCCCTATCACTCCTCACTCTAGGGAAATCCCAGTACTTCAAGGATGAGACAAAAGATGATATCATTAATGGTTTATTAGCAACTCGCTTTTTGTCACTTCCATTGAAAATTCAAAAGAGGAAGAGGAGGTAGAAGATATAGATTTTGAACAAATGAGAACTAATCTGAACACTGACAACAATCCAATTGAAATAGAAACAGGAATGTTTTTGAACATTAACCCCAACTTGACTGCTAAGAAAAACCAACTGTTGTTATAGTTGTTACAAAAATACAAAAAGGAATTTGCATGAGACTGTATGGATATGAAAATAATTCATCCTAACCTGTGCACTCACCGTATTTATTTGAAGGATGGTTGCAAACTAGTTAGACAACTGCAGCGCCGCATGAACCCTGCACTGAAGGAGGTAGTGAAGGAAGAATTACAAAAACTCCTGAGTGCTAACTTTATTTATCCAATATCTGGCAGTCAGTGGGTGTCTCTACTTGTCATCTTTCCTAAGAAGAATGGAAAGTGGAGAGTATGTTTGGATTACAGAGAACTCAATAAGGCCACTCAAAAGGACCATTTTCCTTTACCATTTATAGATCAGGCCCTTGACACCCTTTCTAGAAAAGAAAAAAAAATCATTTCTAGACGGGTTTGGTGGCTAGAACCAGATACAAATTGCCCCAGAGGATCAAGATAAAATGACCTTTACTTTCCCTTGGGGAAATTTCACATACAAATTACTCCCTTTTGGACTCTGCAATGTGCCAACAACCTTTCAGAGGGAAAATACTGGGAATTTTTTTTAGATTTGTTAAATGACTGCCTTGAAATCTTCATGGACAATTTTACACCTTATGGTGATGCTTCTGAAACAACATTAGCTAATTTAGAAAAAGTGTTGGAATGTTGTGTACATACTAATATTGCTTTGAGAACTGAAAAATGTCACATGATGATTACTAAAGGGATCATGCTAGGACACTACATTTCTGCTGATGGGATCAAGGTAGACCCTACTAAAATAGAGGTAATTCTGAAAATTCCAACTCCCAAGATGCAAAAAGAGGTACGTGGTTTCTTGGGGCATGTAGTGTATTACAAAAGATTTATAGAAAAAAATTCAAAATTTGCATCACCATTATTTTCTTTGCTCATGAAAGATGTCGACTTTTTGTGGACAAGAAAGTGTGAGCATGCCTTTTTGAAGCTTAAATGTTGTGTATCAGCAACTCTGGTTTTACGAGGAATTAATTGGGAACTTTCATTTCACATAGCTACAGATTCATCTAATATTGTTGTAGATGTTTTTTTGGGCCAACTGGAGGATAGGAAACCTTATTCTATTTACTACATAAGCAAAAATTTGACTTCAGCTGAGCTCAATTACACAGTGACTGAGAAGGAATTCTTAGCAGTTGTGCATGCTGATAAGCGCCAATATTGCAGCAAGGATGTTGCAACTCTTGGGCTACCAGCTTTACTTATCAACCCAGGGTTCGTACAAACTTGGAGGTGACAGTGCTATATGCACAAGTAGAAGTGAAGGTCCTACCTATTGTCACTTGTTTATCTGGCGAGAGACCCTAGGGGTTCCAAGCCAAACTTCTATAGAGTCAGAAGAAGCTTGATTCTTTGATGGAAGAAGAGAAAATATATTCTAAGAGAGCTACTCTACTGTAGTAATGAAGAAAACAAAATGTAATGCTAAATCACACCATATCCTAATTAACCATTTAAACATCTATGCTAAGCATAATTTCTAAATCATCACTAACCTAATGTGGCTATCTAAGTTACAAAATTAAAGAGCATCAAACCAAACTAATGAGTAAGCAAGGAAACTAAACTAAATTGATTTTCACTTTCTTGGTTTTTTTTTATGATTAGATAGTGTTAGAGTCTAATTGAAGCTTAGAAGTGGCAGTGTTTAAATGATATGCAGAACAAAGTTCGGGAAGGAGTCAAGTGGAAAAGAAATCGAAGATCAAAATCATCGAAGGGAGGACGTAATGAGGAAGCAGTGCATAGGAATCGTTGGATCGATCAGCTAACAGTAAAAATGGAAGATGAGTGGTGGAGATCATATCGCAGGGGATTACGTGAATAGAGGGATGAACAACATTAATAGAAGATGAGCAGCGGATATCTTATCACGAGGATTAAGCGAATAGACGGATGGATCGATCAACGAATAGGATTAATGAAATATTGAGTGGCGGAGATATTATCGTAGGAGGTTAAGTCAATAGATGGACAAATAGGATTAATGAGAGATGAATGGAGGAGATCTTATCGCAAAGATGAACTAAATAGATGGATGGATCACATCAAGTCACGTGGCGACAAAAGGGTAAAAATAATGTGCGGGATGATGGAGCAGGTTTCACAGGTGGTAAGCACTTTCTCGCGCGCCCTCAAAGTTGTAAGGTGTATTTCTAATTTTCACACGATTAGCCTAAGTGAGTGACACGTAGCATAGGAAAACCACATTTCTCACGTGCTCGCGGGCGAATATCGGCTATGCAATAATTCACGTGAGATTGCGTGATAGCCATTGGATCATGTGGGAGTGATCAACGGTGGAGATCAGCCAAGCTAGTTGGCGATTGGGTGACGTGATAGCCATTAGATCGAGGGCACGATAGATTGAAAGTGGAGATTTGGAGCGCATAAAGTAGGTGGAATAATTCACAATAGTTGTTGGATCAAGCTAGACAGATTGACGGTGGAGATTTGGAACGCATAAAGTCAAGCGTTGAAATGAATTAGACATTGATTGATCAGGTTTGTTGTGGATAGGACGGTAAGGAAATATAAGGGTATAATCTAATCAAGACGTGTTTTATTAGCTTCCGCTTAAGCATTTCGTGTTGAAGGAAATGAGCATATGAGCAAAAAATGATGGAAGAAGACGACAATGAAATGAACCTCGTACTGAATCAAGACAACAAACTTCATGCAAGAACTCCGGCTAACCTGCTAATTGAAAGAAGGCACAAATTGGAGCAGACTAAAACATAACCAATCTACGCTACATTGTTGTAATGGAAACGCAACTATTTAAGCAAATGAATGATTAAACCATGAATCTATGCGCTACATTGTTGTAATGGAAATGCATCTATTTAAGCAAATGAACAATTAAACCATGAATCTATGCTAGCATACATGTACAATAAATAGGAGCCTTAGCTACTAGGGTTGGGCCCTAACCCAAGAGCTTTAGCCCTCTGAGTTAACTTAGTGTTGGCTCAAAACAAAACTAATTCTTATTATCAAAATAATGGATTACATCAAAATTGTCACAAGTATTGGAGCTCGAAAATAAAGTAGAGTTTTACCATAAAAAATCTAAATCCTACTGAGGTCCTAGGCCTCTCTACATATACGTCTAAAGTCTCCAATGACTTCCATAAAATTAGGGAGGCTCAGCTCCCAAACTCAAGATAAACTGGTGCTTTGACTTCCACTTGCTCGACTGCCTTTTAGTCCTCATAATTTGGTTGTTTGTACTCCGAGCTGATGGAGGAATATTCGAATGGAAGGGTAGTAAATGAGGAGGATTTCCATCCTATAATTCCCCTCGCTTGTCACATTCGAGTTTTGAGGAAGGTCTTTGCCAAAATTCCTTGCTTCTATCCTTTAATCTTGCGTTAAATGCACATTAGACCACAAAGCAAAATATCCAACTCTAACTCATCCCATAAACAAAATATAATCAAAAGTATGCAATAAGTTGTGAGAATAGTTGGTTTGACTAAGCTAGGAGGTGAATCAAGGCCCATATAATTACCCAATGATGAGGCTCATCACATGCCATCAATAAATTTTGACATTATATCACCGGGTATCAAGTATTTGTACACACTGACCACTCTGCCATTCATTTCTTAATGAATAATCCAATTACCAATGGTAGAATTACACGTTGGTTATTGTTGTTACAGGAATTTGATATCACAATTGTTGATAAACCTGGAAAAGATAATGTAGTAGATGATTTCCTTTCTAGGTTAAATATTGATGAAAATTGCATTCCTACTGAGGATTCTTTCCTTGATGAATATCTCTTTTTTATTTCTACTTACTCACTCTGGTATGAAAATATAGCCAACTATCTTTCTGCAGGGAAGTTTCCACAATATTTGTCCTCCAAGGAGAAGAGAAAGATCATATAGCAGAGTGTTACCTATACTTGGATATATGGCAATCTCTATCACACAGGACAAGATTTCCAGATCAGACATTTTGTTAGAGAAGATGATATCTTTGATATCCTTAAGGCTTTTCACGAGAAACCTTGTGGAGGGAACTTCACAAACAAGAGGACAAGATACAAAGTCCTATTGACAGGGTATTATTGGCCAAAACTATTTTAGGATGCCAAGAAGTTTTTGAAAGGATGTGATAGTTGCCAAAGAATGGGCCAACCACTATAATGGACCTCAGTAGGATTATAGCCTCAAATCGTCTTAGAACCTTTTGAGAAATGGACCTTGTATTTTGTGGGACTAATTAATCCTTCATCCAGACATAAATCTTACATCTTGGTCTTCACTAACGATGTCACAAAATGGGTTTAGTAAAAAGCACTAAATAAAGCCATGGAGTAGGTTGTTACAGACTTCCTATTTGAAGAAATATTTGTCCATTTTGGTATACACAGGGAGATATTCACAGATGGAGAGCCTCAGTTTACATCCCATATGATCTAGAAGTTAGTTGAAAAGTACAAAATCCATCATAGAATTACAACACCTTATGATCCACAAGCGAATGGCCAAGTGGAAAGCACCAACAAAGTCATTGAAGGGATTCTTACCAAGACCGTGGCCAGTCACCAAAAGAATTGGGTTGATAAACTTCTAGAAGTGTTGTGGGCATAGAGGAATACATGGAGGAATACCACGGTATTCTCACCATATGAACTTGTGTATGGTAAAAATCCCTTATTCCCTATTGAGTTCGAGATCAAGACATTGAGAACAACATTGTAGGTAAATATGGATCTGGCTACAGCACAAAAGTAGAGGTTGAACTAGCTTAATGAATTGGAGGAGAAACAACTAGCTGATATCCAAAAAACAGAGATTATCCAACAGTAGAGAGCTAAGTGGCATGATAGGTTCATCAAGAAGAAGAAGTTCCATAAAGGAGGTTGGGCTCTCTTATATGACTCAAGATTTAAGGACTTCAAGGGTAAGCTCTACACTAGATGGCTAGGTCCCTATGAGGTAAATGCATTCTTTGACAATGGGACTGTAAATTTGGTTACCATTGACAGTGTGAGGACACCATTTCTTGCAAATGGGCACAGTCTTCGGTTATATCATAAACCTGCTTCAAGGGATTCATTTATCAACATTGTCACAAATTCAGATCTCCATATTATAGGAACAAGGAAAAACCCCACAAAATTATAATTTTTCAATAAATGTAACAGCTGAAAAGAAACAGATGTTGGCGGCTATTACACCTTCCCCAATAAAAAAAAAAAAACACACACACACACACACAATAAAACAATCTGGATGTGAAGACCTTTTCTGGGCACAAACAGACAATTTCTGTAGCAGTTGAATGCCACTATGTGGCGGCTGTTACACACTCTATAACAGAAATTTTTATTTCAAGCATAGTCTACATTAATGTTGTTACACGACTTTTTTTCTTTGTTTTTATCTTTTGTAAAAATCAATAATACATAACAGTCATGTTGGCTCTTACATCAGTAACAGTGGACAACTTCTAGAAATAATCCAAGTAACTTATTTATTGTAACACATAGCATGCATCATCGTGGTTCGGAAAGAAGTTGCCTTGACCGCAGGAATTAAGTTCTCGCACTTCGTCACCAACATCTTCTCCCCACGTCACCTAGGTACATCGTACAAAGGTAATAATGTTATCCACTTTTATTCAGTAATTATGGCAATCTAACACAATATCCCTTTTGATGACCAAGGTCAGCTATCACATTTAAGCTGGGGGGGCGAATTATATGGCGACATGACCTTTGCATGACCTGTGAGTATTTAAAAACTGCAACCAAAGCATGATGATCTGGTAATCATTGTCACTTAATGATCGATCATACCAAAAAAGGGAATTGTACCTCCAACTAGACCTCCCATAATCTAGCATTAACAAGGAAACATTACTGCACAGTACTAATGATGATTGCAAATCTTAATTTGAAATTCTCGCCTGCATCACCCTACCATTTACCCCCTGATGGAGCATTGCACCCCCATTCAGAGTGCTCAAAGAAGTGGAGAAGAAGAGTTGCAAGGTTGAAACAACTGTGTAGTGTGCCGACTATTCCAGAACTTCTAAAGGAGGAAAAAGAGAGGATAATAGCATTGAATTTGTGTAGTGATGGGTGGAGCAGAAATTTGGCATGAACCAAGGTCAACAGAGGCTTTGGAGAACTGCCTCGAAGCATGTCAAATTTTTAAATATGTGGGTTGGTTTGATTTTTTCCAAAGGCTGGAAGGATCAGACGAGGGAATTGCCATGGAGTTCATGAAGAATTTAGAGAGGAACTAGATGGAGGTTAGGGGATTAAAGTTGGAAGTTATAGAAGGGGTAATTTCCTGAGTGGCGGCATTACCAATAGAAGGAAAAATATGATTTAACAGGAAAGTGAATGACCCCTCCTTGAAGGAGAATTTTCTCCAAGGGGAGGAACAGCTGGTGAAGAAAGGAAGGGGGATTGATAGGTTGTCACTTCCCCAACCATGGGGCGATGTCACCCTTTACCTCATCAAGTATAGTACCTGTGAGGGAAGGGAAAAAATTGTATTTCCTTGCTAAACCACCTTCGGCATCAACAACTGATAAATCTTCCTTACATTTTGCTAGAAAACATCAAGCATATGGCCGCGGCCATAAAAACAGTTGCGCGTCGAGAGACATGTGTCACAAACCATGGAATCATTAAGCTTATGGTGGTGGATGCCCTAAGTCACCAAGGTAGGAGTTGGGAGGAATTCATGAGAAAGAAGGCCATAACTACCCATAGGAAACAAACTGGGAAGTCTAAGGAAGCTCTAGAAGAGATAATGGGAAGTGTGGAGACATAAGGAATCCATGAAGAAAAAGGACGAATAGTTTCAGCAGTTACAGCGGCAGGTTCTGGATCTAAAAAATGACATGAAAAAGCTTCGTGAGCTTGCCTTGAACCTGTTAGAATGCACACGGTCTTCCCCATCATATCCATTGTTCCTCTGGGAACGTTATTATTTATTTTAGTGAAAAGAAGTCTTTGAGAACAGGCCTTATTTGGGTCCTTCTAACCATAATTTTCTTGAAATTTTTCACACTTGCGATTTATTTTAGTGAAAACAAGTCTTTGAGAACATGCCTTATTTGGGTCCTATATTGGAGATTTGCAATTGTGGGATTTCCTTTCATTTATGAGAAACCAAATCGAATGGCATCTTTCCATGAAATCAACCGAAACTAATGAAGAAAGGGAAGTATTATGGGTCAAAGCAAAACCAAGAATGGTTTATGAACTAAGGCATGAGTTTAAGCTATTCCTGATCACCCCGGGGGTCAAGGAATAGTCAACCACTTATAGGAAGAGGATTGTAAAGATTTGCCTCAATGTGCATGCACAGATGAAAATTCGAGCGCTAGCAGGGTGCCTTAAGTGCACCGAGGCCTGTAACACTGAGTTGTAAGAAGGAGATCCTTTTGAATACATAAATTTTGTGGCTACGATTACACGGGTGCCCGAACATGCTTGGGTAGTGCAGAAATTGGGGGAATTCTAGATTGGACTCAAATTTAAATTTCCTTTGATTTGGTTACCAGTAGAAGAATATGAATCAGACTACCATGTATGTGATTATGAAGAATAATCATAGCCGCGACAGTTGATGGCTACTCAGGGGTACAGGGCTCCGGGTGATGACATTGTTGGTGCCTATAGTTTTACAGACTTACATCAAGGGTATAGTAGGAGAAGCTGACGTTATGCATGGGGACATGCAATTGCTTCAATTGGGGGGAGATGTTGGGTGTGACTTTAATACCTGTTTTCGACACTTTCTTTCCCCATTTTTTATCCTCTTTTCCTCTAGGCCCATGAAACTTCACATGTTAATCACCCTTTTTCTCCTTTATACATCTTACTCCACTGTTATCTTATTTTTCCATGTTTTTCTAAATATTACGATACTATATTCCTTTTTGTGGCTCACTGGGGTGAGCATTAGAGAAGTATTTTGGATCCTCTTCCCTTTTTTAGGTGTTTCTTGCAGTGACAAGGTTATGGAGTGAATAGATCACGTTGATTAGTTTCAGAGTAGGGTAGAGTAGATTGTTGTTACACCTTGTACGTTGTTACAGATTTTTGTTACACACTATATGTTGTTACAGTTTGTTGCTACACCACATGCTGATACAAATGATCATTGTTACACCAAGGATGTTTTCACCCAGTGATTGTTTTTACATCCAAAACCGTCATTTGACCACAAGATGATGTTGTACCACAGCTGGCAAAGTCATGGGTACTACTCCACACAACAGTTGTTGGGGGTTATGAATTGTTTATTTAGAAGCAACAGATCCAAGTGGTTGCAATCTTAACCAATATATCTAAGAATTTATTTGTATTTAGAAAAAGTTTATAACTACTTCTATTTTATGATCAGGATGAGAATCAAGAGATTCTCATGACTAATCTATTCTTGATTTCGAGCATGTAATAATTATAAAAGAAACTCGATTTCTCTTGTACAAATATGGCATATAGAAAAGCATTGTTACTCTGATCTTGTAACTTTGAATTATTTTTAATATTAAAGTCACTACGGTGATACTGCCACTGCTCCTCATTTGATTTGTTAACTAATATTGTGTTTATTCATGCACCCCTGCTAGGGAGGAAGGGCCCTCCTCTTTAGCAGGGACTGCAACAGTCGAAATAGTTGTATATTATTGTTTCTTTTATTGTTTTATGGTTTTCTTGTCGTTGTTGTATAATTTGTAAAATAAATCCACTTCAGTTCCATATTATATTATGTTGTTACAATGGTTTGATTAAACAACATGATAGTGACCAACTGGTGGAGTCATTATTTTATTGTGTGGCGCGCCCTTGTTCTAGTAATTGTGGAGTGTGATTTAATTGATGTGGAGTTTTTTAATTTCTACAATTGATTTAGTGACATCCTTTATTTTTTCTTTCTATTTTTCATTCTTGGTTGTAGTGTATTAGCACAGACAGTGCGAATTCCATTGAAACAACAAGACCTACCCTAGGTTGACGATTAAATGTTGTAGTCTTGGTCAATTAGGATTGATTAAATAGTACTACACCATGTACATTGCATAAATTCTCAAGAAGATTTCTTTAACATGATTTTGAATTTTTTACTTTCCTAGACCTATGAAATGAGCAAGAAACTCATTCATATAATTTAAAAAAATAATATTTTTTCTCTTGACAAGTACAAAGATCAAAATTACATTGACAAATACCGAACCTAGTTACACTTTTCTTCAACAAGGAGAAGGTGGTGATCCTTCATGTCATGTCTCATAAGAGTTTTCAATCATCCATGCTCTGTCTTGTATCCTAGACCTATATATTGTATTGATTCCAAGTTTTTGACAAAATGCCAGTCCCGGTTGGGGATGGTCAGGACTAGTCTTGGAGTTATTTTTGGTTTATTAGTCTTGTCATCATGTGTTTAATGGATTCTGGAAGTTACAACAAGTTCTAGGTAGTGGCCAGAATTCTGAGCTTGAAAATTGCCTTAAATCCCACAGACTCTAGCAGAGTTCTGTTGGAAATAGTCCCTGGATGCATGCATGGAACCTTGTGGGAGCGTCCGGAGATCTCTAGACACTTTCATTCCCATAGCATGGGAGAATCTAGAGGTTTAATATCTTAAAAACTCAGTGGGAACTAGGGGCATGATACATGTGTGGTTGGGACGGCTCCTGGGAGTTTTGTTGCTGATGTGGAACGTATGGTTGATGTGTTTCTATTTATTCAACTTCTTTAAGGAAACCTAGGAGGTTGAATCATATCATAGTAGCCTCTCGCCACATATTTATCCCTGTTGGCTAGTTAGTTGGGTAGATATCAAAGGTTGGTGTTAAAATTCATTTAGGAGACCATATCATGTTGCTTCTACAATCACAGTCTATATGTCAAAAGTTGTGGCATTTGTAGCATTATGTATTGTACTTGAATAATGAAGTGAATGAATTATGATTTATATTGTTGTAGAAATGAGGACCTTTGATTTCATTTCCTACAAAATTATTTATGAAAGTCTAATAAGGGGTTCTATTACTTACAAAATCACTCTTAGCATGGGCTCTACAATCCCTTTCTTTATGTCCAAAGTTTGTACGTGAAAAACAATGAGCAAGAAATATAGATTGATACATGGTTGAGAAAATTTGTCTTAATGAAGTAGTTATTTTGAATTTGTTCTTGTTTGGTGAAGATTCACTTATTTCCTTATCATTGTCTCTTATTTCACTATTGTTTGTATAATGTAGGGATCCTTTTAGGGCATTAACATGGATTCTAGGTGTAGTATCTCTTCCAAACTCATCATGATTTCTTCCCTTGCTTCCACTGCAGTTGGGTCTTTGAATAATATTAGCATGACCTTTAGGATTTTCATCAACATTATTTTATGGTGAACTAAGGCTTGCATCTTTTTTGTATGAAATCTTTCCCACATAAACAAGACCTGTTTTGTCAAATGGTGATCTTTGAAAGTTGAGAATATCATCCAACATTTGACAAATTTTAAAGTTCATTTTAATCTTGTCTGCTTCATTTTTTAAAGGCACAACTTCTTCTTCGAGCTTCTCACAATTTTCTTATTTTTCCTTTAGTTGTATTTTCTGTTATAAAATTATATATTACAGAAATATAAATGCAGAAAACATATAATACAAGAGAGACACAGATATACCTAGTTCACCCAATTTAGGCTACGTCCACGGAGAAACAACCAGTCCTTCCTTTTATATTATCCATCAAACTAAAGAGATACAACCTACAACATATCTGTTGTAATTCCCTGTTTGCTCTCACACAATCTCCTCTCTCTTTCTCGCTCAGAATACATATATACATAGGTGGAATACAATTCCCTCATATATAGTGAGGGGTTGCATTCTAGGGAAAAAAACCCTAAATTAAACATAACTTCTACCATCATATCTCCGCCTAATTGAAGGAATCTCACACACATAAAATAAACACTCAGAAATATAGAAACTAGACATGGCGGAAAAGGCAGAGAGCCATAATGTGGTCTCTCATGCTCGTGTAATTCTATATTATTCAAATAATTTAATAATACATTTAAATACATGAGCAAGTGGTCTTAAGATAGTGCTTCTATCTTAGACTCACTTGGTTGAGACAATTTCTCAACTTACACACTAATTTAGGAGAGCTAGTTGGAAAGAATCTTTCATCGAAACTAGAATCCTTAGTTTGAGGAATTCTCATGATTTTAATTGTTTAATTTTAATAATTGGATTTATTATTGATTTTTAAGAGAGTGAGGCTAATATCCCCATCCTCAATGATAAATCCAAAACGAACAAGGAACCATCTTCCAAGTTCTCAAGTTGATCCTCAAAAAACATTACCTGAAAAACCACCAAAGCTAGATGTTGGAAAAACTCAAATCTGAAGAGAACATGAATCAGTTACATGCCTAAATCATCTTTGAATGTCACTTGAAAACTCCATCATGTGCCAAGCTACAAAAGGATCCAACTATCCTTTGCTTGAAATCAGCATCTGGTGTCCACTGACACAATTTGATGAATGCCCACTGGCATAGTTGTTGATGATGATCACCCACTGGCTGATGAAGATGCCCACTGGCTGCTTCACTGATGTTGTCGAGACTTTCAGTTTGACAACCACTGTCAAGTTCATTGACATTTTCCCCCCTTCGTCAGCTAGAAGGAGAGGCAATCTTCTCCAAAATATATCTGAACTCCAAACTCCCCCCTTCAGGTGTAGGAGAGTTTCATTGTGGTCCTCCCGCTTTCAGTTGCATAAGAGTACCATCTTCAATTGACTATTGGCTACAATATATATGAGTGAATCCGATTGTAAAACTTTTACAATCTTTTGGTTGTGGATGACCATTCCCATGGATCAATCCATGAATAATCGATCTTTTATCGGGCAAGTTGTTCTTGTTTGCAGCATTTCTCTGATGAATGATTCTGCTTGTCACAATGGTGACAAGGATGGAGATCAAAACATTGATCTTCCAGATGACCAGTTCTTTGAAAATGAGAAAATTTCGGCTTGTCTACAACTTGAGTTTGTGTGCATTTCTGTTTGTCTACAAATTTAGCTTGTGTGCATTGACGTCGCTATGCAAGTTGCTGAGAACTTGTTGAGGTGATTTGTTCAAGTAATCTGGCACTGACGAACTGAAGGGGATTTGAATAATCAGGGATATGTAAGTTTTCTTGATATTTGACATATCCTAAGTCGCGCCGATTTTGATTACTTTGAATTTCTTCCCATGGCTTGTGGTGGGCTCCAGTATTGCAGCAACAATGCTGCAACTCCTGGTACTCCCTTCTTTACTTTTATCAACCCGGTTGTTCGTAACAAACTTGGAAGCAACGGTGTTGTATGCACAAGTACTAGCTCTTGCCGCAGCTGTCACTTGGTTAGTTGGCACAAGTCTGCTAGGGGCTTTAGCCAACTTCGATGAGCTCTTATAAGAAGCTTTCTAATTGATGGATGAAAGCTAACTCAAAGGAAGCTAATCTACTTGCGAAAAGAGATTGAAAAACTAAGAGGAAAGCGCAAACTCTAACAAACCCTAATTCTACCAGCGAGTCCTACTGATGCAAAGATGAGAGTGCAAACTACTAAAAGAGATGTCATTACTTCTATGAAGGTAAAATACATGTGTTTAGACTATATTTGTCCTAAGAAAACATCTTTTTGTATTTTTGATTAAGTTGTCAATTTTCTCACGCATATGCTTGAACTGTGCTTTACTGTGCAGGGGTGGATCAAGGAGGAGAAATGCTTGGAAAAGGTTGGAAAGGTTCAGAGAGGGTCTAAGGAGTCCCTAACA